>JAWWNI010000663.1:125000-181038 GCA_034642065.1 Darevskia nairensis | reverse complement strand
CGTCAACAGGTTTACCATACCCCATTGAGTCAATCACCCATCTCCTATGACCCTTCAGAGAAAAACCCCTCCCTACCCTTCCACTATATATAAGGGTCTGGTGACTTCTGTTTCAGAGATCCATGCACATGAAAGCTTATACCCAGTACAAACTTAGTTGGTCTCTAAAGTGCTACTGGACAATTTTGTAATTTTTTTAATTTATTTTGCCTGTAAGGTAGGTTAGGCTGAGATGAAGTTAATGACCAAAGGTCAACCAATGAGCTTCATGACCAATTGGTAATTTGAACCCTAGTCTCTCTGGGTCCTGGTCTGATACTGTAACCACTATATCACACTGGCATTAATTTTTTGTTAGCAGTAGAACAGTGTTGCTTCTTTGAAGGAAGCGAGGAACCATTTTGGCTGGGATCCAAACCTCTCACAAGGTCTGGGGCCAAGAGGGGCTGAGTGCAACAGCAACCAAAATGGAATCTTACTTTTGATTATATGTGCAGCACACAGCCAACACACTCCTTAGACAATTTAAAAAAAAAAACATCTTGGAGGCACCCTCGGTCAAACCACTGGCCCCTCTTAGATTATGTAAACGTCCGAGCTGTGATGTGCTCCTTACCAGAGCTATGACGAGTGCCAACAACTGCTGGACAGATCGCTGATTAATACGTTCCACATTGGCCATCAAGATTTTACCTCAACGCAGGCTTCAAGGAAGGAAACCAAGGCGCAAAATGAACACTCAATCCCTTCAAGATCCTATTAAGCGGGATTGCTTCCCAACACCTCTTAAGGACCATCTGCTTTTGGAGTTCGCTGATAACATCGAGGAACACTGGACCAAGCTAAAAACATCCATTACTGCAGCCTGTGAACAAACTATTGGATACAAAACCAAGAAACACCAGGACCGGTTTGATGAGAATGACAGTGAGATTGAACACATTATTGACAAGAAAAGGAATGCCTTTCAGATCTAGAAAAGAGATAGAAACTGTGCCACTAAGAAAAAAAATCTATGCCAACGCTAAGGCTGAGGTTCAAAGAAGAACCAGAGAACTAAAGAACACCTGGTGGATTAAAAAAAAAAGGTCAAGAGATCCAGCACTTAGCTGACACTCATGATGCACAGAGTATCTTTAAAGCCACAAAGACCATCTGTGGGCCAATAAATCATTGCATTTGCCTCCTACGCGCAACATAAATTTTACACATCACTTGGGAAGACAGGTGAATTAATGCCAGTGTACTGAAAGAAGTAAAGATCACCTGTGTTGAAGTATATGGGCAAATAGCCGAAATAAATAAATTGAATTGTGTTGAAGCAGTGATTCTTCAGCATTTACTTCGTTATACTGGTCATGTTGTTCAGATGCCTAATTAACATCTTCCAAAGCAACTACTCTATTCAGAACTTAAAAATGGAAAGCGTAATGCCGGTGGTCAACAAAAGAGGTTTAAAGACTATCTCAAAGCAAATCTAAAAAATGTAGTATAAACTGGGAAACACTGGCCTGTGAGCGCTCCAATTGAAGAACAGCCTTTACCAAAGGTGCCATGGGCTTTGAAGACGCTCAAACTCAGGATGAAAAGGAGAAATGTGCTAAGAAGAAGGCACGCTTGGCAAACCCTCACCATTATCAACTCCTCCCCAGAAACCTATGCCCCTACTGTGGAAGGACGTGTGGATCCAGAATTAGTCTCCACAGTCACTTACAGCCTCTCTATTAAGACCATATTGATGGAAGACAATCTTACTCAGCAACGAGGGATTGCCAAAGAAGAAGAAAGAAGTGTGTTTGCGTGTGTGTGTGTGTGTGTGTGTGTGTGTGTGTGAGAGAGAGAGAGAGAGAGAGAGAGAGAGAGAGAGAGAGACCAGAACAGGCCTAAAAGCAGAGTGTGGAGGAAGGGGTACACGAAAAGTTCAAGAGTAGCTGCCTTCCAGGAGATATTGGGTTAGTTAGGTAGAGATGTGAGGGCCCGGTTTTCCCGCTGAAGCCTTTTTTGTTTTTTTCCGAAAAATTGGAAAATTTGAAAAAATAAAAAATAGATTATGGAATGTTTTATTTTAACATGATGAATAAAATATTTTAAGATAAGGGGTTCAAATATTTTATAAATCATTTCTAAAAAAATATGTATGTTATCAGATTATTCTAATTTCTGTGAGGACAAGCAAGTCCTAGGTTACAAACTGAACTCTCCAATGCAAGAACAAGATACATTTCTTCCTTTAGGAGGTGCTGTTGTCACCAGAAAAGAAAAAAGGTTTCAGTTTTGTTTTTGCATGCAAAACTCTTCACTAGGCCTCAAAGCACTGGAAGAAAATATAGAGCAACAAAAAGGGCCTGAAAATATATACTTAATTATTACATTACAGCTTAGAAAATGATTCTGATTAAATTTCATGCCCATTCATTGAAACTTAGTCCCACTTCCTTCTTCAGTTCTTTTTATGAGAATGTTTTTTTTTAATACTGTGGAGAGGAAATATGAATAATTGTTACTTCTGGGTTTTTAAAAATTGTTTTGTGGAGTTTTTTGTTTTGTTTTGTTTTGTTTTTGTTCCACATAAATTAGTAAACAGTTCAGGAGATTGTTGCTCCATTTGTTACAAATACAAATAAATTCTGTTTGTAATAATTGTTTGAATACACTGTATTTTTAATATGCTAGTTGTGATAATTTTATGCCCATTAAAATTGTCCATACTTATCTTTTATGTTTCTAAAGTAACAGAATGACTGTAGCAGTTGCAAGACGCGTACACGTTAGCTCAGTGAAGTTGAGTTTATTTAAAGAACACAAAGAAAACAACCAAGCCTTCAAACTGCAGCTCTGTGTTCTAACGGCCTCTCACTACTCTGTTGATGACTCATCTGAAGGTTCAGGGTGGGTCTTCTGCCCTTTTAAACCTCGCGAGAACACCATCCTCTTCCGCCTCCTCTGTGATGACAATTTCTTTTTTTTCCCTTTTTTTTAATAAGATTTTTATTGGGTTTTATAAATAAACAAACAAATAACAAACATCAACATCATCATTCCTAACATAATTTCTAATATTTAGTCATATAGACATACACAACACATATAATATTTTCCCCTCCATTTTTCATCTACATCTTTGGGGTGACTTCCTCCCGTCCCCCCCGCTGCATTTCATTTTATAACATCTTAGTAATCTCTTATCATCTTTAAATAGCTTTTGTAATTCGCACTAATGTTTTTTCCTTAATCAACAGTCTTAACTTATATCATCTATCTTAATACATCATAATCTCTATTTAGTCTGCAGTCTCTTATGTAATCCAACTTTTATATCAATTTTTAAATCTTATTTTTTCCAATCTTTTTCCACCTTCTCCTCCCTCTGGTCTCGGAGTCTTCCGGTCATTTTGGCAAGTTCCACATGTTGTTGTTGTTCAGTCGTTCAGTCGTGTCCGACTCTTCGTGACCCCATGGACCAGAGCACGCCAGGCACGCCTATCCTTCACTGCCTCTCGCAGTTTGGCCAAACTCATGTTAGTAGCTTCGAGGACACTGTCCAACCATCTCGTCCTCTGTCGTCCCCTTCTCCTTGTGCCCTCAACCTTTCCCAACATCAGGGTCTTTTCTAGGGAGTCTTCTCTTCTCATGAGGTGGCCAAAGTACTGGAGCCTCAACTTCAGGATCTGTCCTTCTAGGGCTGATTTCTTTAAGAATGGAGAGGTTTGATCTTCTTGCAGTCCATGGGACTCTCAAGAGTCTCCTCCAGCACCATAATTCAAAAGCATCAATTCTTCGGCTATCAGCCTTCTTTATGGTCCAGCTCTCACTTCCGTACATTACTACTGGGAAAACCATAGCTTTAACTATACGGACCTTTGTTGGCAAGGTGATGTCTTTGCTTTTTAAGATGCTGTCTAGGTTTGTCATTGCTTTTCTCCCAAGAAGCAGGCGTCTTCTAATTTCGTGAGTGCTGTCACCATCTGCAGTGATCATGGAACCCAAGAAAGTGAAATCCCTCACTGCCTCCATTTCTTCCCCTTCTATTTGCCAGGAGGTGATGGGACCAGTGGCCATGATCTTAGTTTTTTTGATGTTGAGCTTCAGACCATATTTTGCGCTCTCCTCTTTCACCCTCATTAAAAGGTTCTTTAATTCCTCCTCACTTTCTGCCATCAAGGTTGTATCATCAGCATATCTGAGGTTGTTGATATTTCTTCCGGCAATCTTAATTCCGGTTTGGGATTGATCCAGTCCCGCCTTTCGCATGATGAATTCTGCATATAAGTTAAATAAGCAGGGAGACAATATACAGCCTTGTCATACTCCTTTCCCAATTTTGAACCAATCAGTTATTCCATATGCAGTTCTAACTGTAGCTTCTTGTCCCACATAGAGATTTCTCAGGAGACGGATGAGGTGATCAGGCACTCCCATTTCTTTAAGAACTTGCCATAGTTTGCTGTGGTCGACACAGTCAAAAGCTTTTGCGTAGTCAATGAAGCAGAAGTAAATGTTTTTCTGGAACTCTCTAGCTTTCTCCATAATCCAGCGCATGTTTGCAATTTGGTCTCTGGTTCCTCTGCCCCTTCGAAATCCAGCTTGCACTTCTGGGAGTTCTCGGTCCACATACTGCTTAAGCCTGCCTTGTAGAATTTTTAGCAAAACCTTGCTAGCGTGTGAAATGAGCGCAATTGTGCGGTAGTTGGAGCATTCTTTGGCACTGCCCTTCTTTGGGATTGGGATGTAGACTGATCTTCTCCAATCCTCTGGCCACTGCTGAGTTTTCCAAACTTGCTGGCATATTGAGTGTAGCACCTTAACAGCATCATCTTTTAGAATTTTAAATAGTTCAGCTGGAATATCATCACTTCCACTGGCCTTGTTGTTAGCAAGGCTTTCTAAGGCCCATTTGACTTCACTCTCCAGGATGTGTGGCTCAAGGTCAGCAACCACACTACCTGGGGTGTACGAGACCTCCATATCTTTCTGGTATAATTCCTCTGTGTATTCTTGCCACCTCTTCTTGATGTCTTCTGCTTCTGTTAGGTCCTTTCCACTTTTGTCCTTAATTGTGGTAATCTTTGTACGAAATGTTCCTTTCATATCTCCAATTTTCTTGAACAGATCTCTGGTTTTTCCCATTCTGTTGTTTTCCTCTATTTCTTTGCATTGCTCGTTTAAAAAGGCCCTCTTGTCTCTCCTTGCTATTTTTTGGAAATCTGCATTCAATTTCCTGTATCTTTCACTATTTCCCTCGCATTTTGCTTGCCTTCTCTCCCCTGCTATTTGTAAGGCCTCATTTGACAGCCACTTTGCTTTCTTGCATTTCTTTTTCATTGGGATGGTTTTCGTTGCTGCCTCCTGTATAATGTTACGAGTCTCCATCCACAGTTCTTCAGGCACTCTATCCACCAAATCTAAATCCTTAAACCTGTTCTTCACTTCAACTGTGTATTCATAAGGAATTTGATTTAGATTGTATCTTACTGGCCCAGTGGTTTTTCCTACTTTCTTCAGTTTAAGCTGGAATTTTGCTATAAGAAGCTGATGATCTGAGCCACAGTCAGCTCCAGGTCTTGTTTTTGCTGACTGTATAGAGCTTCTCCATCTTTGGCTGCAGAGAATATAATCAATCTGATTTCGATGTTGCCCATCTGGTGATGTCCATGTGTAGAGTCGTCTCTTGTGTTGTTGGAAAAAAGTGTTTGTGATGACCAACTTGTTCTCTTGACAGAACTCTATTAGCCTTTGTCCTGCTTCATTTTGAACTCCAAGGCCAAACTTGCCAGTTGTTCCTTTTATCTCTTGACTCCCTACTTTAGCATTCCAATCCCCTATAATGAGAAGAACATCCTTCCTTGGTGTCATTTCTATAAGGTGTTGTAAGTCTTCATAGAATTGGTCAATTTCAGTTTCTTCAGCACTGGTAGTTGGTGCATAAACTTGGATTACTGTGATGTTAAAAGGTCTGCCTTGGATTCGTATCAAGATCATTCTATCATTTTTGAGATTGCATCCCAGTACAGCTTTCGCCACTCTTTTGTTGACTATGAGGGCCACTCCATTTCTTTTACGGGATTCCTGCCCACAGTAGTAGATATGATAGTCATCCGAACTGAATTCACCCATTCCCGTCCATTTCAGTTCACTGATGCCCAGGATGTCAATGTTTATTCTTGCCATCTCGTTTTTTACCACATCCAGCTTACCAAGGTTCATGGTTCTTACATTCCAGGTTCCTATGCAATACTTTTCTATGCATTGGACTTTCCTTTCGCTTCCAGGCATATCTGCAACAGAGCGTCCTTTCGGGTTTGGCCCAGCCGCTTCATCAGCTCTGTATCTACTTGTACTTGTCCTCCGCTCTTCCCCAGTAGCATGTTGGACTCCTTTTATATGCCTGTTGTCTTTGTCCATGGAGTTTTCTTGACAGGGATACTGGAGTGGCTTGCCAGTTCCTTCTCCAGGTGGATCACGTTTGGTTCAAACTCTCCACTACGACCTGTCCATCTTGACCTGTCCATAGCTTCCCTGAGTAAATCAAGCCCCTTCGCCACGACAAGGCAGTGATCCATGAAGGGGAAGTTCCACATAGTCCATCATTTTCATTTGCCAGTCTTCTATTGTAGGTATGTTCTGTGTTTTCCAGTTCCTCGCAATTAAGATTCTTGCTGCTGTGTTGTGGCATACATAAAGAAAATTTGGTCTTCCTTGGGGACCACCTGGTTCGCCATTCCAAGGAAAAAAGCTTCTGGTTTTTTAACAAATGTGTTTTTCAACACTTTTTTCATTTCATTATATATCATTTCCAGAAAGCTTTTATCTTTGGGCAGGTCCACCACATGTGATAAAACGTCCCTTCTACTTGATTGCATTTCCAACATTTATTGTCCTGCAAATGATACATTTTGGCAAGTTTGACTGGGGTTAAATACCATCTGTAGATCATTTTCATAATAGTCTCTCTTAGCACATTACATGCCGTAAATTTAATTCCTTTTTTCCATAGTCTCTCCCAGTCAACCATCATGATGTTGTGCCCAACATCTCTAGCCCAATCAATCATTGCAGATTTTACTAATTCATCCTGTGTATGCCACTCAAGCAAAATATTGTACATTCTGGATAGATTTTTTGTTTCTGGTTCTAGTAATTCCGTTTCCAAATTGGATTTCTCTTTTTGAAAGCCAAGTTTTCTGTCAGCTTTAAAGGCTTCGTTAATTTGGTGATAATGGAGCCAATCATTTATCTTTCCTTTAAGCTGTTTGTATGGTCTTAACCTGACACTGTCTCCTTCTTGTATCAAAATTTCATTATATGTCGAATACTTTCCATATTCAATTTCTTAGGGGCTTTTGCTTCTGATGGTAATAACCATCTGGGTGTTTTTCTTTCTAACAAATCTTTGTATTTCATCCAAACCTTGAAAAGAGCACTCCTAATTATATGTGTCTTAAATCCTCTGTGGGCCTTAACCTTGTCATACCATAAATACGCATGCCAACCAAATACATTGTCACAACCTTCCAAATCTAATACATCAGTATTCTCTAATTTAACCAGTCTTTCAACCAGCAAAAGGCTGCCGCATCTGGCAGGGAAAAGCCCCTCTTTCCTTTGAATCTGTTAAAATCTTGTATTTAATTCTAGGTTTTTTCCCCTGCCAGACAAATTTTGATATAGCCTTTTGCCAGTTTTTAAACCATTCAGATTTTTCCACAATTGGTAAGGTTTGAAATAAAAAAAGCATTTTCGGCAGCACATTCATCTTTACCACAGCAATACGGCCCATCAGGGACAGTTTCAAATTACTCCAAATATCAAAGTCTCTCTTTATCTCATTCCATGTTTTCTCATAATTATTTTTAAACAGGTTTGTATTCTTAATTGTCATTTGAACACCCAGATATTTTACTTTATTAACAAACATCAGCCCGTCAAGCCTTGGATTTTGCCCTTCTCCTCTGGTGTCAGGTTTTTCCCTGATACCTTTGTCTTGACTTTATTCAATTTAAATCCTGCTACTTGCCCAAACTCTTGAATTGTCTCCAGTGCTTTAACGGCACTGGTTTCTGGATCTTGGAGAGTTAGCACTAAGTCATCAGCAAAGGCTTTTAGTTTATATTCTTTCGCCCCCACCCCCACTCCTTTAATCTCCTTATCTTCTCTGATCATATTCAGCAATACTTCCAGGACAGTTATAAACAATAATGGGGAAATCGGGCACCCTTGTCTTGTTCCTTTCTCAATTCTAATATCCTCTGATACCACATTGTTCACTATAAGTTTTGCTTTCTGCTCGGTGTAGATCGCCTTTATTCCGTTCATAAAGTTTGTGCCAATCTCCATTCTTTCAAATTTTCTTTCATAAAATTCCAAGAGATATTGTCAAAGGCTTTTTCAGCGTCTATGAATATGAGCATAGCTCTAGTGCTGCTTTTTGTCTCTAGCCTATCTATAATGTCCACAATATTTCGGATATTTCCATTCAACTGTCTCCCTGGTAGAAAACCAGCCTGATCTTTGTGAATAATATCCTTCAAAATTCTTTTGAGTCTTGTTGCCATAATATTGGCAAAGATTTTGTAATCCACATTCAGTAATGAGATTGGCCTATAGTTTTTCATTTGCGATCTATCCGAGTCTGGCTTAGGTATCAGGGTAATAAAAGCTTCCTTCCAAGATTCGGGTGCCTTTTTCCCTTTGAGAATGTCATTGCAAACTTCCGTCAGCGGTTGTATCATCCAGTCTTTCAATGTATGGTAGTATTTTGCCGTTAATCCGTCTGGTCCTGGTGCCTTGCCTATCTTCATTTGGTCAATTGCTTTTTCTACTTCATTCCTTGTAATCATGTGGTTGAGTGGGGCTTTTTTATCTTCTGGGACTTTATGCAAACTGTTTTTGTCCAAAAATTGCTTGATTTTGTTCAAATCTTTGTTTTCCTCCTTGTACAGCTGTATAGTACTTTTGGAAATTCTTCCTTATTTCCACAGGGTTCTCTATATTCTTTCCTTCTACCTCAATGTTCGTAATCGTATTTTGTTTTTGCCTCTTTTTTAATTGCCAGGCCAGAAGCTTTCCACATTTGTTAGCTGAATCAAATGTCCTTTGTTTTAGCAGCTTAATTTCCCATTCTAGATCCTGATTCAGCAACTGTGAGTAATTCACTTATAGTAGTTTAATTTCCTTCTGCACCTGAAGATTTTTAGGATTACGTCTTAGGTCTTTTTCTTTTTCTTTTAACTGTGTCAATATCTTCTCTTTTCTTTCCTCTTGGGCCCTTTTTTAATAGCATTTTGTTGTATCAGGAACCCTCTCATTATGGCCTTACTTGTGTCCCAAATGACCCTTTTCTCCACCGTTGTGTTTAAATTTATTTCAAAGTAATCCTTAAGAGTCTTTTGGGCCTTCTTGCATATATCTTCCTTTCTAAGGAGAGAGTCATTCATCTTCCATCTAAATGAGCCCTGTGGTGTTAATCTTAAGTCCAGCTGTACTGCGTTATGGTTCGAGCAAGTTTTGGGATGTATCTCTGTTTTGAGTATCTTAGGGGTCACCCCTGTGATGACAATTTCCCTTTCTCTTGCACCCCACCCTTCCTGCGTTCCTCCCAAGTTAAAGGTAAAGGCTCTGACAGACTGCTGTCAGAGAAACTTGGTCTCGCCAAGGACTGAGCACTCTCCTCTATCTTATCTCTGTTTCCATGACAACCTGCTCTCCCCGCTCTTGGCTGCCCTCCCAGTCAACCAGCTGCAGCTGGTGGGTACTCGGTTGTAACCTGACAATGACTTTCAATCTGGAAAAGAAGAAAAAAGTGCTAATGTAGCATTTTTTTCAATTTTTCTGAAAATTTCCGTTTTTCGGGGGAAAAAATCCGGGGAGGGTTCCGAGCTTCAAAATTTCTGGAAATTTTACATCTCTAGACCCAGGTGCTCTGGGAGGTCCGCCTGATGCTTTTTGTCAGCAGGTAAAGGCTTATCTTTCCTCCCAGGCCTTTGATAGGCTGAGTTGCATATGTTTTCTTGTTAGTAGGCTGCCAAAGCTGGCTATGACTGATGGGGAGGGGCTGTTTTTTCATAGAATTTTACAGTTTGAAAGGGACCTAAAGGGACCCCCTGCACCACTTTTTGTGTGTTGTACAAAATGTTCATGTTTTATATGATTCCCCTCACCCCACCTCACTATGGTGTAACATGTTTATGTCTGTGTATTTAAGTGCAAGTTGTTGGGAAACTAATTGAAGAAACAATAATGATATTGACCTTGGCCGGGTTGTCTTCCTTTGCAATGCTTTAGAGCCGGTCTGTTCTAACTGGCTCATGCCATGTATTGTTTAGCAGCTCATCTCCTTTGCCAGGCCTGCCAGCCTTTTTTTCAGCTCCTCTCTCCTGCCTTTCATTCCCCTGTCCATTCAGTGGGGCTTATCTGAGCAAGCCGAGAAACAAGTCCAGGACCCACCTTGTCATAGGCTCCTCTGTGCCTCACAATGCTGGTGAAGGGGTGGGGGGAGCCTAACATCTGGGCCTCAGAGAGAAGTCTTTGTGTGCAGGGGACAGATGAAGCGCTACCCACCCCCCAGCCCAGCAAAGAGGCCCCAGAGAAGGCCTGCTGAGCGAAACAAATGAGGTTTGTGGGCAGATGGACCTACTGTCAGTACGCCCTTGGACCGATATGTGTCATCTGGTTCTGCCCCGACTGGGCTTGGGCGACTGCAGCACCTTCTGGGACCTTCCAATCCTGAAAGCAGGTCCTGGGTGCACTGGACTCACAGTGGCTTATTGTGAGTACCAGACTCTAGCAGCATAGCGCATAAACATGCAGAAGCAAGCGGTGTTAGTTGAAGCATATCTTCTTTTATTTCTGATAGCTACAACAAACTAAATAAACTACAGCCTTGCATATAACAGCTTCTCACTCCACCATCTTAACTCTACTACAAACACTCTCAGACATGCCCACAAGCCGAGTCAGGCTGGGAGGGAAGAGCATTTAAAGCAGTACAGCAGTTCCTACCCCCTCCTTCTCATAACATCACATCAAGAGATTCTCACAATGGGAGGGGTGAAAGTATCAACACCTACTGTCACTTTGGTACCCTAATTCATGGCACGTATTTAGGTAACTGGGCTGGAAGCTTAGGAAGCTGCCTGATACTGTCATGCCATTGACCCATTCAGCTCAGTGTTTTCCACTCTGACTGGCAGCAGTGTTCCGGGTCTCTCTCAGCCCTATCTGGAGATTCCAGGGAAAGGTTCAGAAAGGGGCAACAGGAATCATCAAGGGGATGGAGCATCTTCACTGTGTGGAAAAGTTGTAGCATTTGGGACTTTTTAGTTTAGTGAAGAGCTGAGTAAGAAGAGACAGTGGATACAGAAAAGTTTTTCTCCTCTCATAACACTAGAACTCAGGGACATCCAATGAAGCAGATTATTGGAAGATTCAGGGCAGCTCTGGAAAAGTACTCACTTCCACAGAAGGCAGGGGTGGCCACCAACTTGGATGGCTTGAAAGCGCATTAGATACATTCATGGAGGAGGAGAAGGCTATCAATGGCTAGTAGCCATGGTGGCCATGCTGGGCCTCCACTGTTTGAAGCAGTAATGCTTCTGATATCAGATGATGGGAACCACAGGAGGGGAGGGTGCCCTTGTGTTTGGGTCCTGCTTGTGGGCTTCCCATTAGGGCATCTGGTCGGCCACTATGAGATCAGGATGCTGGCCTACATGGGCCATTGGACTGATCCAGCAGCCAGGCTCTTCTGGTGCTCTCTGTCACTGAGTCCTTCCTATAAGGGATCCATTGAGTTTCAGGAGAGTTCAGAGAAATTTCAGACCTACTGCCTACATTTGTATTGGGAAGTTGAGGGGAATGTGTGGAAATGACTTTTACTTTATGCTTCATTTATATTTCTGTCCCCTCTTATCCCAAGGCCCCAGGGTGGGCATCTCTATTTAGCTGCACATAGTTTTATCCTCACAATGATCCTGTGAAGGAGGTTGAATGCATAATTGATTGATGAGACTCACTGCCAAAAGATGCCGTGATGGCTGCCAACTTAGAGGAATTTAAAAAGGGGGAGGAGAATGTTAAACCAATTCATGGTGGAAAAGTCTAATAACAGTGATGACTAAGTGGAACCTCCAGCTACCTCTGAACACCAGTTGCTGGTTAGTTACTGTGTGAAACAGTGGACTAAGGTGTGCGTTATGATGCAAACCTGCAGTTGAGATTCCTGCGTTGCAGGGGGTTGGTCTAGATGACTGTCAGGGTCCCTTCCAACTCTACAATTCTGTGATTCTATGAATCCATAAGCCAGGCTTTCTGAAGTGGACTGTACATCTGAAAACTAAATGGACAGTGGGTCATGGGTCTGAGCCAAGCTTCTCATATTCCACTGCTGGTCTCGTCGTTCCGTGGGAAAAACAAAGACTGAGAGTTTGTTGAGAGCCAACTAATAATTTAAAAAATCTTGTGAACTTGGATTTCCTTGCTGGGACATAGGTTGTCCAGAAGCTGCCCAGGAGCCTTGCAAGAACCACCAAGCCCTGCTACCTGCCCCCTCTCAAATGCTTTTGCCAGGTTGTCCTCCCTCAGTGCAGGCATCTGTGTCTCCTATCACATCTTTTAGCAGCCTGGTGCCCACCAGTTGATTTTGGATTCCAGTTCCCAGCAAGCATCCCCAGCAGCCAGCATGGCCAACGACCAGGGATTATGGAAGCTGGAGCGCACCAGGTTGGAGACTGACCTGTGGTGCTGTGTAGGCATCTACTGGGAGTCAGCAGCTGGTTCCCAGGAGACTGCAACCTGGCCTGCCTAGAGGTGATGGTCCAAGTATGGCTTGCCTATAGAGGGTGGGGTCTCAGCCCTTTGGCCTCCACCTTCTTTTCAAAGCGTTTATGCGGCAAACTTTTAACATGGGGGCACATGTAGGATGATCAGGGGGCTGGGACTAGGACTGGAGGATGTCAGTTGGTGGCAGGTCCCAGGTCAGGCCAGCTCTTCTTCCCCCTTGAACTTAGCGGGAAGTTGGCCTGGAGAAGAGAAGACTGAAAGGTCTTGATCTTCAAATATCTAAAGGGTTGTCAGATGGAGCAAGCTTGTTTTCTGCTGCTCCAGAGGGCAGGAAGCAAACCAAGGGATTCAAATGACAAGAAAGAAGATTCCAACTGAACTTCAGGAATAACTTACTGTGGGTAAGAGCGATTTGACAGTGGAACAGACTGAGATGGTGGTGGACTCCCTTTCCTTAGAGGTTTTTAAACAGGTTGGATGGCCACCTGTCCTGGATGCTTTAGCTGTGGTTCCTGCAATGCAGGATTTTGAACTAGATGACCCTTAGGGCCCCTCCCAACTCTACAGTTCTATGGTTCTGTGAACTAAGGATGCCTCTAGGCAAGAATCAGGACAAGGCAGCATAGCATCCAACTCTTTCAGAGGCTGTTTGGTCTCCCAAAGGTTTGCTGCTACTTAGTACCAAAAGCAAACCAGAAACTTGTACCTTGTGCCTACCTGCTGGATCCAGGAGGGGCCGGGAAGGCAGTATCTTGCTTGACAGAAACCCTTTGCTCTCTCTCCCGCCCCAGGACTGTCCTTTCATTGTGTGCATGACTTACGCCTTCCACACCCCTGACAAGCTGTGTTTCATTCTGGACCTGATGAATGGTAAGGAAGATCAAGTGGGAGATCTTGGGGTGGGAATATGCACAGATTGCTGTGCCAAGTTCTGAGCTTTGCAAATGGGGGCACGTTCTTGGAGGACAGTCATGGGCTTTCACCTCCCTGCTCTGCTTGCCAATGTTGGAAACAGGGTCAGATCAAGCAGGGCCATTGCAGTGTTCCTGACTCTGCTTTCTTTGATTAACTTTGGGAGTACATATATGGGGGGGTCTTCAGCACAATTTGGGGATGGTCCTCCAGAGCATCCCAAGGATGGGCAGGTTGCTCCCTTTGGGTTCTCCACCAACACTGAATCATTGCTTGAAATTTTTAGATTTTTCTCCTCAATCATGCATTCTCTTAAGTGGCTTTTGCTAGGATAAAGTTCTCTTTCTTGGGAGTCTGATGTGGTCCCTTCCCTCTGTTGTGTTCCATTTTTAAATTGTTTTGTGAACCACTTTGATTACCTTTGGACCTAAATATGCCAAGAGGAATATATATTGCAAAGCTGTATTGACCAGAGAGTGTTCTCAGGCCTGAGCTTGCATAATCCTGGTCACTGTTCCATTCCCACCACCCCTGCTGCGTGGCTGAGGCCCAGGAGAGCTGCCTGGTAGGCTATGGGTCAAGATGCTCTGAGGAGCCATCCAGAGGTTGCTGTGTTGCTTCAGGACTGGCAAGGCCCTAGCAGAGCAGCTTTTTAGCTAATTTTACTGCTCCTTTCCTCCCTGTCCCAGATGCAGAGCATGTGAGGAGTCCTTCTTCCTCATAAGTAGGGTTTGGTTCCCCTCAGAAGTAGGGAGCCTCATGCTGTCACACAGGCAGGCATCGTCCTGTGCTGCTGGGGATTTTCGGAAGCAAGAGAGTCAGGCCATTGGCCTGACCAGGGGTGCATTGGTTCCCCCCTAAACCTGTGGTTTCCTATAATGGGATTTCTTCCTGGGTGGTGGCCTCCGGAGAAATGCTGATGTCTGTTGACTTCCCCCTTAAGTGCTTGAGCTAGAAATAGGGTGGTCTTTTTACTTGTCCAACACTGGGCTTGTACTGCCAGGACGGTGGTGCTACCCAGCAGTAGCTCACTGGACTCCCAGCTGCAGTGTTGGACTGCAGTGTCCAACACTGGACTGCAGTGTTTTTAGGGAAGGTCCTGGAGTCCCTGACAGGTTCAGCCACTGATTAATGTCTACAAGGAAGGCAGCTGGGACTTGAGTGTTTCAAGTCATCCCAGATGTGCTTTGACTGCTTAAAGTTATTGGGCAGCCATTTCCTTTCCCCAGTGCTCCATTGTGGGAAACCAATTGGCACTTGCAACTCTGCAATTAAGTGTAGAGGAATGTGTTCATTTGCTTGGGGAAGATTTGGAGTCGAGCATAGGAGGAAACTCTGCTTTGGAAGAGTGAGGCCTGGGAGTTCTGCATCGCTCTTTGCTCCACCATCTTTGCTTAAACTGCATAATCAATGAAGGCAGCAGAATTCAGCTTTTTCCTGGCACAGGATTTGGATATATTAAAAGTATTTTCCCAACTCAACACTTGCAATGGTTGACAATGTTGAGTGCAATGTTGAGTGGAGGCTGGGAATAGGAAGATCTGGATGTGGATTGGAAAAGTGGGGCAGGTCGGCTTCCGGAACGGCGCGCTCGGTGTCGGGTGGTAGTTCGCGCTCCTGCAAGCTCGAGGCGGACGGTGCTTTTGGAGGTGAAACGGGAAGACTAAGCGTGAGTCTACCGACCCCAGGGAGGGAACCTGGGGGCAAAGCCCACGGCGGCACGGAGCGGGGTTCCCGAATATGGACGAGAAGCAAACAAGTGCTACATATTAGGCAACGGGAAACCCCAGCGCAAAAAGGGCAAAACCCCTCCTTAGCACAAACGCTCACAAACCCGAAGGAGCGGCGTCGGGCTCTCTACGTTAATAAGACCACTGGGAAAGCATACCCCCCCTCAACAAACTGGACCATAGTAAAAAGTGTTTTAGATGGTGCGTGGAAGAGGGGTGGAGAAGATAGACGGAAGTTTTAATGAGTGGATTGAAGAGCTCAGTAAAGAAAGGGGACTACAGTGCGGTGTGAATAAACTTGTCTTATCACCTAAAGCGATTTATTCAACAAATAAACAATAAAACACCCCAAGCTTTACAAGAGATTTAAAGCAGTCAGCAGAGACTAATTAGTAGCAGACGCGTAGAACAAGGAGAAATTGACGAAACCGCAAAGGGGTGAGCGGCTATTGTCTAAGCGTCTGAATTTGCTAAATTAATTCCTCGCACAACAAAGGGTTTTCTTTAAAGTAAAAGGACAAAGTCACCTGAAGTGGAGAACTGCAGTGAAGGGACTGAGGCTGTGCTGAGTCAGAGGTGGAAGGGCGCCATTGCCGGCACAGTAAAGAGATCAGAGAGTGGATTGAAGGAGGAGGAGAGAGGAGACCGTTCAGAGGGAGGTAGGAACGGGATCACAGCGGCCACAGGTGGAAGAATTTGAAACTGCAGGAAGAGTGGAAATTACTTATACCATGAATGACATGCTCCTCGAATTTTGATGGGATCTAAGAAGGGTCAAACTCCAAGCAACCATTTGGCACTCTCAAATCAGCAACGAAGGGGGTCAATCATTGAAAGTGAACACAACATGACTTTAAAAGAACTAGCAGCGGCAATAGAAAGACTGGAGAAAAACCTGAGTGATAAAATTACAACTCTTGACACTAACATCAAGACTTTGGATGGGAAAGTAGAGTCCATGGGGACTAAAATAGAGAAAAATGCAACCTTAATAACGGATCTTGCGAATCAAGTAAATCAAATGACAATTAAACAGCAAGAATTAGATGCAGAAACAGGAAGAAAGCCTGAAAAAATACAGACAGATCAAAGAGAAATAAGGAGATATCAAGAGAAAGATAGAGGTGAGATTGAAGAATTAAAGAAGATTCAGGAGGAAACTTGGGATGCTCTGGCCGTTCTTGAGATGAAGCAGAAGGAGTTAATTCTCCGCTGTAAAGGCATTAAAGAAATCCAAGATGAGGATATATCAATGATAATCATAAAGGCTCTCTCGGAATGGCTGGGAGTGCAAGAAGAAAACTTGATCATGTACATAGAAAAGATATTTAGAATTAGATCAAACAAGACCAAGAACAGAAAGGGACCTGGAGATTGTCTCATCTTTTTAAATTCTAGACTGTTGAGAGAGAAATTACTGATAAAAGGAAGAAGAGAACCCCTGCAGATGTATGGAAATACGGTTGAGATTATGAAAGAAATTCCACCACGTCTTCTTCAAAAGAGAGGGAATTACAGATTTATAACATCAGCTTTAAAGAAAAATAGGATCCCTTTCAAATGGGAATTTCCAGAGGGCCTGTCCTTTACGTTCAAAGAGAGGAGAAGATTCTTTAAATCAGTTGACGACTTGGAAGTGTTTTGGAAGAAATACGGAGAGGAGTTGGGAGGAGGAAGGCGTCCAGAGGGGAACATCCAGAACTCTTGAAAGAAAGGGACAGAAAGCTAACAATAATTTGAAAAAGAACATTTGACAACCGGATTTCATCCGGGAAAGTAGAGGAGAAAGTTTTGGGACTATAGATTGGGTATCTAGTCTGTATAAGCAATTCTGTTTTTATATATTTTGAAGTTTAAGAAATAGAGTTGAACTTAATAAAGTAGGATGCAACTGAAATGTGTTACATGGAATGTAAATGGAATGAATAGTAAGGTGAAGAGGAACAAGTTAGAATATATTTTTAAAAAGAAGAAATGGGACGTTATTTGTATTCAGGAAACACATATTTCAAAAAGTCATGTAAGAGTATTGGAGAATGTCAGATTGGGGACGGATTTTGTATCGGCGAGTGCAGAGAAAAAAAGGGGAGTGGTAATGTACATAAACCCAACTTTAAAACCACGATTATTGTTTGATGATGAAGAAGGAAAAACGCTAGCGGTAGAAATACAAACTAATGAAGGAAGAATAGTGGTGGTAGGAGTGTATGCTCCAACCAATAAGAAAGAGGAATTTTATAGAAACTTAGAAGATAAACTTTGGGAGTATTTAGGAGAAAATATGATAATTATGGGAGACTTTAATGGGGTGGTTTCTAATGACATGGATAGAACTGACAGAGATAAAACTTTAAAGTCAGGGAAACTACCGCTATCGTTCTTCAATTTGGTAACAGATTTTGATTTGTATGATAGCTGGAGAACCCAACGACAAAAGACATAACACATTATTCTGAAGTACACAAGTCAGGTGGCAGAATTGATTCAATATGGGTAACTAAAAGATTGATGTTGAAAATTAATAAAGCAGAAATAATAAATAGATCCATTTCAGATCACAACCCGATGGCAATCCATATGCACGCTAAAAAACGGATGAAAGGAAGATGGAGACTGAATGAAGAAATATGGAGGGATGAATCAAGAATAAATAAATTGAAAAAGGAGTTAAAAGAATTCTTTGAAATAAATGAAAATCAAGAGACAGAAAGGACAATAATTTGGGATACAAGTAAAGCCTTTATAAGGGGGGTAGGTATTCAACAGATGGGGGAAATAAAGAAAAATAAAGATATAAATTTGGCAGAAATAAGCAGACAAATACGGGACAAAGAAAAAGAGTTGGTTAAAAATCCAAAAAGTGTAGATATACAACAGACCATTAAAGATTTACAAGCACATTTAAACACGATGATCAATAGAGAGGTAGAAAAGAAAATCTGCTGGACCAAACAAAGATACTTTGAACAGGCAAATAAGCCGGGAAGGATGTTAGCGTGGTTGGCCAAAGAAAAACAAGTGGATAAGGTGATAAATAAAATAGTAGTGGATGAAAGGGAAATAACAGATCCTGAACAAATTAAGAAACTTTTTAGGGATTACTACGACAAATTATACAAATCTGAAGGGGAGGGGGAGGAAAAAGAAGTGGTAGAATATATCCTATATAATAATCTTGCTATGTCCCTGCTTTTCCGTGTGTCACGGAAGTGCGTTCTGCGCATGTCACACGGGGACGCAGGGATTGGAGGGGGCGGAGAGGGGGCGGGATGACGCAGAGACACTTCCGGCCGGGCGAAACTGCGCAGCCGCCATTGCCGGGCCGCCGCCGCCGCTGCCACCTCGACGGAGGAGCCCCGAGGAGGAGGAGGAGGACGGCCGGCCCGGCCCGGCCTGGAGGCAGCGGCGGCGAGGAGGACGAGGGCGCCGCCCCGCAACCTCCTCGCCCCGGCCGCCACCGCTGGCCGCCGCCGCACCTCGGGTCCCGCTCGCCCCCGCTAGAGCCCGTTATCAACGGGCTGAATTCAACTAGTTAAAAATAATAGAATACTTAAATTAATTGAATTGGAGTTTAAGTCGATCAATTCCGAAATAACCATAGAAGAAATATACGAGGTAATAAATAATATGAAAGTAGGCAAATCCCCAGGTCCTGATGGAATTCCGGTGATTTATTATAAAAGTTTAAAAGAAATAGTGGCCCCTAAGCTAAAGGACATAATGAATGGAATTTTTGAGACAAAGAAAATCCCAGATTCCTGGAAGGAAGCTTTAATAACTCTACTTCCCAAAACTGGTACAAATATAAATTTAATAAAAAACTTTAGGCCTATCTCCCTATTAAATATAGATTATAAGATATATACGGGCGTGATAGCAAATAGATTGAAAAATATTTTAAGAAGGATCATCAATAACGACCAAGCTGGTTTCCTACCAGGGAGGCAGATAAAAGATAACACAAGAGTGATTATAGACCTTCTGGAATATGTTGAGATGTCCCCAAGTAAGAAGATAGCAATGCTATTGGTGGACGCCGAAAAAGCTTTCGATAGCCTATCCTGGGGCTTTATGTTAAAGACCTTAGATCATTTGGAGATAGGAGAGAAAGCGATGAATGGGATTAAAGCTATTTACAAAGAACAGTCGGCAAAACTAATCATAAATAATGAAATTACGGAAGCTTTTAAGATAGAAAGAGGGGTAAGGCAGGGGTGCCTGTTGTCACCGCTATTATTTATCACGGCATTGGAGACTCTCCTTGATATAGTAAGAGATGATAAAAAAATTAAAGGAATAAAAGTGGGAAACCAGGAATATAAGGTGAGGGCATATGCCGATGACGTGATAATAATGATGGAGGAACCGATAGAGAGTACAAAAAGAGTATTAGAGAGATTGAAGGAATTTGGGAAATTTTCAGGATTTAAAATAAATAAAGAAAAATCTAAACTATTGGTAAAAAATTTAACAGAAAAAGAGAAGGGGAAATTGGAAGGGGAATCTAAATTGAAAATTTAGTACTTGGGATTGTGTATAACGAATAATAATACAGATTTATTTAAGAACAACTATGTTAGCAAATGGAAAGAGATTAAAGTGACTTTGAAGAAATGGGAAAAATTGAATTTGTCATTGTTGGGGAGGATCTCCATGATTAAGATGATAATACTCCCGAAGTTAATTTTTTTGTTCCAATCTGCACCAATAATAATAGGGTTAAAATATCTACGGGATGGTCAGAAGGACCTTGCCAGTTTTATCTGGCAAGGGAGGAAAGCGAGGATTAAGCATGAGATAATGATTAGACCTAAAGAGAAGGGAGGCTTTGGAGTTCCGGACTTGAAGACTTATTATGAAGCTGCCTGCTGGGTGTGGATGAGAGAATGGATAGAACTGAGAAATAAAGAGATATTAGGGTTGGAAGGCTGGGATTTAATTTATGGTTGGCATGGGTACCTTTTATATAATAAAGTTAAATTGCATAATAAATTTAAAAATCATTTGGTAAGGAAAGCTTTGTTCGAAGTCTGGGAGAGGACAAATAAAAAGGTGTTTCAATCAATTCCATGGTGGGCTGGGCTTCGCCGATAGAAGCTAACTCGACATTGAAAAATAATAGGGGTAGGGCATGGCCGACATATGATAATTTAGTAAAAGAACGATTAGATAAACCCATCTTGAAAGACCAGGAGAGTTTAAAATTAATTGGAATAGGCTGGTTGGAATACCATCAATTAAAAGCCACATTTGAGAAGGATCTGAAAGATAAAGGATTTCAAAATAGATTAACTAGATTGGACGAAGTGTTAATGGGTAACCGGAAAACCTTAGCAAAAATGTACAAAATATTAATAGATAATCAATTAAAAGAAGGGGTGAAAAGTAATAATATGATAAAATGGGAAAGGGATATGGGATATGAAATAGAATGTAAGAGATGGGAAAAATTTTGGTTGGAGACAATAAAATTTACGGCGTCAACCCAAATAATGGAAAGTTACATGAAGATCCATCACAGGTGGTACATGGACCCAGTAAAAATTGCCAAAATAAGTAAATCAAAAAATGAAAAATGTTGGAGGTGTAATGAAAAGGCGGGATCTTTTTTTCACATGTGGTGGGCCTGCCCTCTTATACAAAATTTTTGGAACATGATACATGAGGAAATTAAGAAATTAATACAAACGACACACAATAAAAAAGTGGAGACATATTTATTGGGGTTATTGGATGAAGATATTCCAAAGGAAAAAAACAAACATTTTTTTATATGCAACTACAGCCGCAAGGAACCTAATAACCCAGCACTGGAAAGGGAATTACATACCTTCCAAGAGAGAATGGCAGAGTAAGTTATCAGAATATCTGGAACTGGCAAAGCTAACCGAAATTATAAGAGGGAGAACTAAAAATACAATTAAAAAACAGTGGAATTGTTTGAATGAGTATATGAATAAGCAAGGTTTACATGGGAAATACTGGTTATGTATGGAGTAGATTTAAAATAAAGTTAAAATAAACAATTAAGAATCACAAAGTAAGGTAAAGTGTGGGATAAGATATGCAAAGACAAGGAAAGGTTCCAAATGATCGGAAACTGAAACATCGTATACTGTAGTGGAAGTCTTTTTAATACCGTTTTTTCTTCTTTGTTGTACTTTGTTTTTTCCTTTTTCATTCTGTAATTATATTTTGATTGCGTGATATGATCAAGATGTAATAGAACGTTAATTTGTATTTATAATTGTACAATAAATTTTCTAATAAAAAAAAAGGAAAAGTGGGGCAAGTAGAGGCCAGGAAAGGCTAGCAAATGTGGTTGCTCCTAAAATCTCTTCCTCCTCCTTCTTTGCCTCCTCTTCATCCTCTTCCTTAATGGATTTCCCTATATTCACACCCTGTTCCCTCCCCCGTAGTTTAATATTAAACAGGGTAACAATCTACAGTGGTACCTTGGTTTACAAACTTAATCCATTCCGGAAATCTGTTCTTAAACCAAAGCGTTCTTAAACCAAGGCGTGCTTTCCCATAGCAGCGGGGACTCAATTTACAAATGGAACACACTCAACAGGAAGCGAAACATGTTCTGCTTCCAAGGCAAAGTTCACAAACCAAAACACCTCCTTCTGGGTTTGCAGCGTTCTTAATCCAAGTTGTTCACAAACTAAGCTGGTCTTAAACCAAGGTACCCCTGTAGTTAAACAACTCTTCTTAAGACGTAGACATCAAAAATAAAAAACATCACAGTTAAATTATGGATAAAAATAAGATAATTGTAGCTTCAGTGTCATTTAAAGATCCAGCTAAGCGGGTGGGTCTTAAGTACCTACCTGAACACCAGGCATTTGCTCTCCTCGCCCAGGGGAGACTGCCTAGCTCAATGCAGGCTCTCCAGGCTCAACAGCAAAGGCCTGTCCTGATGCTGCTCCCCTTCTTGTAAATGGAGGTGCTGGAAATTGAGCCTGGATTGTTCTTCCTGTGAAACTGACCTCTGAGCCCTTTCCCTTCTCCTCTTCACTTCTAGGTGGAGATCTTCACTACCACCTCTCGCAGCATGGAGTGTTTTCGGAGAAGGAGATGCGCTTTTACGCCACTGAGATCATCCTTGGGCTCGAGCACATGCACAATCGCTTTGTGGTCTATAGAGACTTGAAGGTAACTTTTACCTAGGAGATGAAAATGCCACCATGGTGCCACACAGATTTGAGGGATGAATAACCCTGTTTCTCCTAAAATAAGACGTAGCCATAAAATAAGCCGTAGCAGGATTTCTACGCATTTGTGAAATATAAGCCATACCCCAAAAATAAGCCATACCCCAAAAATAAGACATAGTGACACGGCGCCTCTCCCTTAAGACGGCCTGGATAGGCATGGCTATGCAGCGTACCGACGCAGAGCGCTTAAAATAAGACATCCCCCGAAAATAAGCCATACTGTGTTTTTTTTGAGGGGAAAAAATATAAGACGGTGTCTTATTTTAGGAGAAACACGGAAATAGCAAGGAGTGCCAGAGATGGATGTGGGGAACTGCAGGCTGTTTTTGGAAGGAGTGAGGGATATTCATCACAGGTGCTTGCTGTAACTGGCCTGAGAGGCAAAGGCAGAATGGGGCAGAGGGAAAGTGGCTGAAAAAACTATAGCCCTAACTATAGGGCAACCCAGCGTCCAACATGACAGGTGGGTGGGTCTCGCCACCCACCCCGCTTTGTGAGTTGCAGGACGACTGTGAAGAGTAAAACTCAGGATATGCAATAGGAAGTTCTTCTTTACACAGCACATAGTTAAACTATGGAACTTGCTCCCCCAGGGAGGCAGTGATGACCACCAACTTGGATGGCTTTAAAATCACATTGGACAAATTCATGGAGGAGAGAAGGCTATGCTCTGCCTCTACAGTTGTCCATGTCATTACCGAGGAGGCAGGCTTAGTCGTTGTTTGAGGACTATCCCTGCCTCCGGGTCTGGCCCTGACCGGATGGGTACTGGAATCAACAAGGGATACCCACATGACCTGAAAGTGTTGCTGTGTAATGCCAGGTCAATGATGAACAAAACCACTGCCATCCACAACCTGATTGTGGATGGAGGATTTGACCTGGCATGTGTGACAGAGACTTGGTTGGATGAGGCAGATGGGCCAGTCCTTGCCGCTGCTTGTCCACCAGGTTTCTCTTACGCACAGCAACCCAGGCCATCTGGGCGGGGAGGGGGGGTTGCAGTGATTTTTAGGAAGTCATTAGTTTGCACCAGGCGTCCTATTGGGAAGACCCAGTTTTCTGAGTGCATGTTCTGGAAGTTGGGCAATAGGGGCAGTACAGGATTCCTTTTGGTGTACCGACCTCCCCGCTGCACCAAGGATTCCCTGCCCGAGCTGCTTCAGGTCGTGGCGGATGTGCTCCTGGAGACACCTAGTTTGGTTGTCTTAGGAGATTTTAATATCCACGCCGACACGACCTTACAAGGGGCCGCTCGGGACTTCGTGGAAAGCATGGCCTCCATGGGGCTGTCCCTGAATAAGTTTGGCCCAACTCATAGCCGCGGACATGCCTTAGACCTGGTGTTTACCTCTACGGATGTTGGTGATCTGACACTAAGTAAAAGCGAAACAAAAGAAGTGCCATGGTCGGATCACTTCTGGTGCAACTAGACTTCTCCGTGACCCTTCCCCTCTGCCGGGAGGTGGGACCGATTCGGATGGTCCGCCCCCGCCACTTAATGGATCCAATTGGCTTCCAGAGAGTGGTAGGGGATGTTTTATCCCATGTTGATGGCCTTTCAGCTGATTCCCTGGTAGCCCGCTGGAATGTGGAGCTAACCAGGGCTATTGACTGTCTGGCTCCGAAGCGCCCTCTCCGATTGCATGGAGCCCGGACAGCCCCGTGGTTTTCCCCGGAGCTGAGGGCGATGAAACAGTCGTTGAGACGGCTAGAGCGCCGGTGGCGGAAAACTCATTCCGAATCAGACCGGACACGGGCTAGAGCTCAACTTCGAGCCTACCAAGTGGCAATGGCGACGGCGAAGAGGACCTTCTTCGCCGCTTCTATTGCATCTGCAGAAAACAGCAGCAGGAGACTCTTCCAGGTGGTTCGAAATTTATCAGAACCACCGTCGTCATCAGGGTCTGGTAGGGACCCAGAGATCTCCTGCAATGCTTTTGCAAAGTTTTTTGCAGATAAAGTCGCTCAGATTCGGGAAGAGGTAGACTCCACCGTGGGAGCAGGGCTGGGGCGGGAGAGTGCTAGAGTCCTGTCTGGTCCAGTTGTGTGGGATCAATTCCAATCTGTTGCCTCCGAGGATGTGGACAGGCTGCTTGGACGAGTGAAACCAACCACCTGTCTCCTTGATCCTTGCCCATCCTGGCTTATAAAAGCTAGCCGGGAAGGGCTGGGCGATGGGCTTTGCGGGGTGGTGAATGCTTCTCTTTGTGAGGGAGCCTTCCCAGACCCGCTAAAAGAGGCGGTTATTAAACCGCTTCTTAAAAAACCATCTTTGGATGCGGCCAATATGGCCAACTATCGCCCAGTCTCAAATCTTCCATTCTTGGGCAAGGTGATTGAGCGGGTGGTTGCTGAACAACTCCAAGCACGCCTGGAGGATGCGGACCATTTGGATCCCTTCCAATCGGGATTTAGGCCTCATCATGGGACTGAAACTGCCTTGGTCGCACTGGTCGATGATCTCCGGCGGGCTAGGGACAAAGGTGAGAGCTGTTTCCTAGTTCTGCTGGATCTCTCAGCGGCTTTTGACACCATCGACCATAACATCCTTCTGGACCGTCTAGAGGGGTTGGGAGCTGGGGGCACTGTTATACAGTGGTTCCGCTCCTTCCTCCTGGGCCGTGTTCAGAAAGTGGTGGTGGGGGATGAGTGTTCAGACCCCTGGGCTCTCACTTGTGGGGTACCTCAGGGTTCCGTCCTCTCCCCCATGCTTTTTAACATCTATATGCAGCCACTGGGAGAGATCATCAGGGGGTTTGGGCTGGGTGTTCATCAATATGCGGATGATACCCAGCTCTACCTCTCTTTCAAATCAGAACCAGTGAAGGCAGTGAAGGTCCTGTGTGAGTGCCTGGAGGCGGTTGGAGGATGGATGGCGGCTAACAGATTGAGGTTGAATCCTGACAAGACAGAAGTACTGTTTTTGGGGGACGGGGTGCGGGCGGGCGTGGGGGACTCCCTGGTCCTGAATGGGGTAACTGTGCCCCTGAAGGACCAGGTGCGCAGCCTGGGAGTCATTTTGGACTCACAGCTGTCCATGGAGGCACAGGTTAATTCTGTGTCCAGGGCGGCTGTCTACCAGCTCCATCTGGTACGCAGGCTGAGACCCTACCTGCCCGCAGA
Source organism: Darevskia nairensis (assembly GCA_034642065.1). NCBI lineage: Eukaryota > Metazoa > Chordata > Lepidosauria > Squamata > Lacertidae > Darevskia > Darevskia nairensis. The sequence goes on along the minus strand of JAWWNI010000663.1, from coordinate 155,273 downwards.
CTGTCTTGCCAGAGTGGTGCATGCTCTAGTTATCTCCCGCTTGGACTACTGCAATGCGCTCTACGTGGGGCTACCTTTGAAGGTGACCCGGAAACTGCAATTAATCCAGAACGCGGCAGCTAGACTGGTGACTGGGAGTGGCCGCTGGGACCACATAACACCGGTCCTGAGAGATCTACACTGGCTCCCAGTATGTTTCCGAGCACAATTCAAAGTGTTGGTGCTGACCTTTAAAGCCCTAAACGGCCTCGGTCCTGTATACCTGAAGGAGCGTCTCCACCCCCACCGTTCAGCCCGGACACTGAGATCCAGCGCCGAGGGCCTTCTGGCGGTTCCCTCACTCCGAGAAGCGAAGCTACAGGGAACCAGGCAGAGGGCCTTCTCGGTGGTGGCGCCCGCCCTGTGGAACGCCCTCCCACCAGAGGTCAAAGCAATAAACAACCACATGACCTTTAGAAAACACCTGAAGGCAGCCCTGTTCAGGGAAGCTTTTAATCTGTGATTTTAATGTTTTGTTTTTTAACATTTGCTGGAAGCCGCCCAGAGTGGCTGGGGAGACCCAGCCAGATGGGCGGGGTATAAATAATAAATTATTATTATTATTATTATTATTATTATTATTACAGTTGGAGGCAGTGATGCTCCTGAATAGCAGGGGGGGGGGGAATCGCCTTGATTTCCAGGATTATACACCACACAGAGCAAATCACAAGCCGAAGCATGGCCTCTGGTTCAGACTCTTGCCCCCAGCTCACAGACTGGTGGAGGAGCCATTTCATTGCCGTGCCACCCCTTCCGCCCTCTTTGGATTTCTAGATTGCCCTGATGCTTGAGTAAAGCTTTCCACTTTCTGTGGTTTACCTTAAGGTGGGCCAAAAAATTGCATGCTTCCAGGGGTTCAAAAGCTCTTCATCCTCTGTCTGTGCCCGTGCTTAGCATAGCTTGTGAGTATTTTGACCTTTCCCCCTCTGCTCCTAACAGGTGAAAGGTAATAAAAATGGGGGGGGGTGCAGCTGTGCCAAAGACACAGGCCAGTGTTAGTTTTTCAGCAACTCCATTTTCTTTATTTTCTGGGTTGAGCATGTGCACAGTTTGGTGAACTGACCCTGTTGGTCGAACATTTCTTTGTTTCAGTTGCTAAATAACAGTTGCTTATTGATGTGCTTCTAGCCAGCAAATATCCTCTTGGATGAACACGGCCACATGAGGATTTCCGACCTGGGGCTAGCTTGCGATTTCTCCAAAAAGAAGCCTCATGCCAGCGTGTGAGTATTGTGCAAACACAGCTTCTAGCTGACACTTTGCACTGCTGTTGCTTTCTCTTTGCCAACACCACCATGATTACTATCATGGAATTTATCACTTATGTCAGGTTCCCTTATCGGTTGCTCAATAGTAAAGACCAAGTCCTTATTGTCTTTATGTTATTTTATTTGTGCAAAGTATGTACAGTGCAGAGTTCAGTTTCAAACATGACTGCCTAGTTACTAGCAGAATCCGGAAGTGCCCCCTTCTGTTTTGGCGCCAACACCAGAGCCTCGGCACTCTAAATTGCTGCCTTCTCCTTCTACGTGAAATGGGCACCGGAACGACGTCTCCCTCTCCGAGCGAGTCTGCTGGGTGGTGCCAGGTCTCTCTGCATCTTCCCGGAGACCTCTCACTCCCTGGCTCCCACCCACTAACTGTTCCTCCCCCGAAGAGGGGCTGGCAGACTCGCTCTGAGAAGAATCCATTTTCAACACAGGCTGAGGCTCTCTATAACCACTCAGTGCCAGACTGGCAGGGTTGGGCACATCCCTGACAACTTATTTCATAAAATTTATATTGCTACCATTTATTAAATTTATAAGCCACTTTTTTGGCCAAGGCAACTAAAAATGACTTTCAACCAACCATTTATTATTTATACCCTGCCCATCTAGCTGGGTTTCCCCAGCCACTCTGTGCGGCTTCCAACAAAATATTAAAATAAAATATTCTATTAAACATTAAAAGCTTCCCTAAACAGGGCTGCCTTCAGATGTCTTCTAAAAGTCTGGTAGTTGTTTTTCTCTTTGACATCTGGTGGGTGGGCGTTCCACAGGGCGGGCGCCACTACTGAGAAGGCCCTCTGCCTGGTTCCCTGTAACTTGGCTTCTCGCAGCGAGGGAACCGCCAGAAGGCCCTCGGCATTGGACCTCAGTGTCTGAGCAGAACGATGGGGGTGGAGACGCTCCTTCAGGTATACAGGACCGAGGCCGTTTAGGGCTTTCAAGGTCAGCACCAACACTTTGAATTGTGCTCGGAAACGTACTGGGAGCCAATGTAGGACTTTCATGACTGGTGTTATATGTTCTCGGCTGCCGCTCCCAGTCACCAGTCTAGCTGCTGTATTCTGGATTAGTTGTAGTTTCTGGGTCACCTTCAAAGGTAGCTCCACATAGAGCACATTGCAGTAGTCCAAGCGGAAGATAACTGGAGCATGCACCACTCTGTCGAGACAGTCTGCAGGCAAGTAGGGTCTCAGCCTGCGTACCAGATGGAGCTGATAAACAGCTGCCCTGGACACAGAATTGACCTGCATCTCCATGGACAGCTGTGAGTCCAAAATGACTCCCACAATTGCCCCATTCAGGACCAGGGAGTCCTCCACACCTGCTCGCCTCCTGTCCCCCCAAAACAGTACCAGTACTTCTGTCTTGTCAGGATTCAACCTCAATCTGTTAGCTGCCATCCATCCTCCAACCGCCTCCAGACACTCACCGCCTTCACTTGTTCTGATTTGAGGTAGAGCTGGGTATCATTTGCATACTGATGAACACCCAGCCCAAACCCCCTGATGATCTATCCCAGCAGCTGCATGTAGATGTTGAAAAGCATGAAGGAGAGGACGGAACCCTAAGGCACCCCTCAAGTGAGAGCCCAGGGGTCTGAACACTCATCCCCCACCACCACATTCTGAAGGAGGAAGGAGTGGCACCACTGTATAACAGTTCCCCCAGCTCCCAACCCCTCTAGACAGTCCAGAAGGATGTTATGGTCGACGGTGTCAAAAGCCGCAGAGAGATCCAGCAGATCCACAGCTCTCACCTTTGTCCCTAGCCCGCCGGAGATCATTGACCAGTGTGACCAAGGCAGTTTCAGTCCCATGATGAGGCCTGAATCCCAATTGGAAGGGATCCTGTCAGAGGGCTGCAGCCCTGCTCCAGTCCCGCGTTAAGCAGCTATCGAGAGCAGCCCCCCATTTTGACGATGGATTCATCCAGTTCTCCCTCCCAGCCCCGACAGTGGAGAAGGAGAGGTGGTGGAGAGGCTTCAGCCAGCCAGGGAGAGCCATCCCTACACAGCTGGGGAAAGAAAGAAAGGACGCACGAGGTGTTTCCGTTGGCCTCGGTGCATTTCCAGGCGGGAACGTCGGCGGGGGCCGTTCGAGGAATCTGAAAGTGATTGATGTGTCGCTTTTATGATGCACTCCGCATTGTAAAGTAATTAGTCAAGATTAAAGCTATTTAGCTTGATGTTTCCGAGTCTTCCTTCGAGCGGTCAGCCGTGGAGAGGCCCCGGCTGAAGCCTGACAGATCCAAATGGTCCGCTTCTTCCAGGCATGCCTGGAGTTGTTCAGCAACCACTCACTCAGTCACCTTGCCCAAGAATGGAAGATTTGAGACTGGGTGATAGTTGGCCATATTGACTGCATTTAAATATGGTTTTTTAAGAAGCGGTTTGATAACCGCCTCTTTCAGCGAGTCTGGGAAGGCTCCGTCACAGAGAGAAGCATTCACCACCCCACGAAGCCCAGCCCTTCCCACCTAGCTTTTATAAGCCAGGATAGGCAAGGGTCAAGGAGACAGGTGGTTGGTTTCACTTGTCCAAGCAGCCTGTCCACATCCTCGGAGGTAACAGATTGGAATTGATCCCATGCAACTTGACTCCCACGGTGGAGTCTACCTCTTCCCGAATCTGAGTGACTTTATCTGCAAAAAGCTTTGCAAAATCATTGCAGGAGGTCATGTGACCCGTACTGGGCCCCGATGGAGCAGGTGGTTCTGCTAAATTGTGAACCTCCTGAAAGAGTCTCCTGCTGCTGTTTTCTGCAGATGCAATAGAGGCGGTGAAGAAACCATTGCTACCACTACTTGGTAGGCTCGACATTGAGCTCTAACCCGTGTCCAGTCAGCTTCAGAATGAGTTATCCACCACCAGAGCTCTAGCGTCTCAGCAATTGTTTCATTGCCCTCAGATCCGTGGAAAGCCACGGGGCTGTCCGGGCTCCATGCAATCGGAGAGGGCGCTTCGGAGCCAAACCGTCAATAGCCCTGGTTAACTCCACATTCCAGCGGGCCACCAGGGAATCAGCTGAAAGCATCCCCTACCACTCTCTGGAAGCCAATTGGATCCATTAAGTGGCGGGGCGGACCATCCGAATCGGTCCCACCTCCCTGCAATGTCCCACAATGCTGCTTGATTGTAAAACACACACACACACACACACACACACACACCAAACCCTCAAAAAGAATAAATCATTCAAGAAATGATTAAAAACAGAGATTGGCTAAAAACAGATTAGAACGCCCATCAACATTATGAGGCTGGGTAGGCATGTTCAAGCAAAATGTTTTTAACAAGCACTGAAAAGGGTACAGTGAAGGCACCTGTCTGATGTCAACAGGCAACGAGTTCCAAAGTGCCATGCTGCCACACTAAAAGATTGATTTCTTACAAATGTGGAACATGTATTATGTGGCACCTGTAACAGTGTCAGTTTTGCTCTTATTGGAATGCAGAAAGCTGCCTTCCACCTGGTCAGGCCATTGGGCCACTAACTCTAACTGGCAGCAGCTCTCCAGGGCCTCAGGTGTTGAGACTGCTTTAATGTTAAGTTCTCTGGAGGCATTTTGTGACAAGTGGCACTTACATAAATAAGGACTGCTACCTGACCTTTTTTCACCTGGAGGTGCTGGATTGTACCTAAGGCCCTCTGTATGCATAGCACATGTTCTGATGCTGAGTTATGGTTCCTGCTTTTCAGACACAAGATCAGCAGCAACTCCATGTTGGACTATCAGTCTTAGGTCTGAAATGCTGGAAAGCTGCTGTCAGTCAGTGTAGACAATATGGCGCTAGATGGATCAGTGGTTTGATTTGGTACAAGACAGCTTCCCATCTTACTATTTAATTCAGAACTATGAGGACTAGAAACTAAGTTTATTTTTAGAGAAAGGGCTATAGCTCAGCGGCTGAGCACCTGCTTTGCATGTCCAGGAGATTGTTTCTCAGATCAGTTTGATCTCAGCTCCCTGTGGGCAGCACATGCACAGCAAAGTATTTCTCCAAGGCCACCTACTTCAATAAGAAACTCATTCTTGGAGTTTAGCCAAATTCTCCGCATTTTTCATAATTTGGGCACTAAATTGTTGCAGAACCTTCTCACTAAAAGCGTGTGCCCCTTTGCTGCATCAAAAGATTGTTAGGTTCAGAGACGGTAGTTGTGGGAGTTTAAGAACATAACAAAAAGAGAGCCTCCTGGATCAGGCCAATGGCTCACCTAGTCCAGCATCCTCTGGCCACAGTCGCTAAGCAGATGCCTCTTTTGGAAAACCCTCCAGCCCAGACCTGAGTACAAGAGCCCCCTTCCCTCCTGTGGCTTCTTCCTACAACTGGTATTCAGATGCCATAGTTGGAGGCAGAGCCGAGCCATCCTGGCTAGTAGCCATTGATAGCTATGTCCTGCATGAACTTGTGCTGTCCCCTGTTAAAACCATCTAGGTTGGCAGCCATCACTGCTTCCCATTGGAGTAAGTTCCATAGTTTTAACTATGTGAATAAGTACTTTCTTTTATCTGTCCTGAATCTGCCTATTTTCAGCTTCATTGGATGTCCACGAGTAACCCTGCCCCTTGCTTGCATATTTTAGAAATGAACCATTGTAGGTGGTCCATCAAGCATCACCCCCATAGCATCCTAAACTGCAGCCAGGCATTCACTAGTTCTCTGACTTACTCCTTTTGCCTCCCTTAATCACAGTGGCACCCATGGCTACATGGCTCCCGAGGTGCTCCAGAAAGGGACGGCCTATGACAGCAGCGCAGACTGGTTCTCCTTGGGCTGCATGCTCTTCAAGCTTCTCCGAGGGTGAGCCCAGCCATCCTGGGGAGTGCAATATTGGGGGGGAGGGAAATCCTCCTAAGCCTTTGTTGCCTTCTGTTGTGCACATGAGAAGTGTTTGGAGCTCCTTGGAGCAACAGGGCTTTGTGATGAGATGCAAAAAGAATGTGATTTCCAGAATTTGAGAACAATTCCCAAAGATATGTATGTAATCTGCTTTATTTAATCCACACCTCCAACATTTATCCAATCCTAATTTATAAATTAGGATTGGATGGTGTTAAATACCATTGATAGGGGTTTTTAAAACAGTTCTCATTTAGGTCTGGTGAAATTATATTAGAATGGAAGTTAACCCAAATTGAGTTCCATTTTTTTCCTGGTTATTCTTTGATCCAAATCTGACACCCATTTTCTTATGTGTATCCTGGTTCCAATCCAAGTTTAACCAGTGGTCATAGATTTCTAGAATTAATTACTTTATCCAAATGATCAGACTAATGATCAGACTAATATCTTTGATATGTTAGCTAGCATATACCCATTGGAACTTTAAATATTTCTGCTGAGTTATCTATAAGATGTTATTCTGGAAAATGATAAAGAAATAGTGTTCAACTTTATAACTGCTGCTAAGATTATAATAGTCAAAAATTGAGGGAAAATCGTATCTCCTGTTGAATGGACTGAGAAAATTTGGTCCATAGTAACTGTGATTAATTTAACATTTCAAAAGAATACATAAAAACCAGCCTAGCAGGTTTATGGAAAAATGGCTATTAACTGAAATTCACTGATAATGTCCAACCATACACTGCTTTCAACCTGATGTAACAGTATTTCTTTATGCTCTTTATCTTTTGTTCCTTTTGTTTATATATATTATATATATATAAAATATAATTTTACTAATAAACAAAAGGAACAATAGATAGATAGATAGATAGATAGAAAGTGTGTGTGATGCACCACTTTAGGAAGGTGCGGTTGCACCAGAATGACACCTGCCTCTCAAACAGCCAAGTATTTAGGGAAATGACATGTAGCTTTGACAAAGGCTTCTATCAGGGTGGGGACATGCCCAGGTCAATCACCTAGTGTCACAATGACAGTCAGATTATTTGGCACTTTGAAGTGCCAGGGACAGGACTTTGAAGCACCACACAGGCAGCAAGGCACTGCTAAAATGAAGGAATGGGTAACCCTTCGTTTTAGCAGCTGTTCCAATGCAAACCCTTTCCAGATTCTAAAACAACAGAAACTGCTGAAACTTTGCTGCCTCAGCTAGACTGAGCATGGGTTTTCATTGAAACTGCTGCTAAAAAGCAGGAAAACCTTGGTTTCAGCAGGGCCTTTCCATCCTGCTTAGCACTGGGTTTGGGTATGTTCCCTGCAGAGAGTTGGACCTCCTTTTGCATCAGCTGATGCACGGTGAGGTCAGTCCTATTTAGTGCTGGGTTCAAGAGCATGAGGAAAGCCTAGTTTGTGCAATGCTCCAGAAGCTGTGCAGGGGCTTTTGGCCAAGCCCCACCCTTACTTGCACCATACCTGATGCAAGGTATAGGGTGGGTGGGTCCAAGTGACCTTGTGGACTAGCTGGAGAGGCCCGGCAGGCCAAGTGTCACCCACTGGCTGGAGAAACACACACACACACACACACACACACACACACACTTTATCTGTTCCATGCCACATGTCATAGCACAGAACTTCAGGCAGCTGGAGAACATGTTTTATTCTTCTACAGTTTAGGATATAAAGCTTTCCCCCCAGTATGAAAGTGTTTCTATGTCCCGATCCAAAGGAGCAGTTGCAAACTTCTCTGTGTGTGGATGCATCTAATGCTGCTTTTGCCAAACTGGTGACCTCAAGATGTTTTGGACTACAACTCCCATCAGCCCCAGCAGGATCATACAACTGTGGTGACTGGGGCTGATGGGAGATTTTAATCCCAAACACCCAGAGGGCACCGGCTAATTTTATTAATCCCATTCTCCCATGTGCTGCCTAGTGCTCATGTCCCTGATTCCTTCCGTTCCTTTCTCTTCCTGCTTCCCCCCACACCAAATCAGTGCTTTAATTTTTCTTCTTTCTCTAGGCACAGCCCTTTCAGACAGCACAAGACCAAAGACAAGCATGAGATTGACCGCATGACACTCACTGTGGTAAGGATCCTGAACGATGCCGTTGTGTCTGTGGGAAAGGTCACAGTTCAGTGGTAGAGCATCTGACTTGCAGCAGAAGGTCCCTGCTTCCATCCCCACTGACCTCTCCAGTTAGAGATGGGAGTGATTCCTTTCTGAAATTCTGGAGAGTCTCTGCCAGCCAGCATAGATATTACTGATCTAGAGGGTCAATGGTCTAACTCCGAGTAAGGCAGCTTCCTATGTTTCTATGCTTTGTATCATGATCTTGTTACTCTGCAGTTACACTCTTTGGCCAGACATGGTTCTGTCTCTGCTTTTGTTCATTCATTTCAATCATTTGCTATACTTCTTTTCAGGTGCAAGCCATCACTCAAAACAGTTTGCAATAATATTAAAATGAAAGATCAGTTGGAAGACAATTAATGAAGAGCAGCAATAGCCTCCTTTCTATAAAAAAACTTTCTATAAAAAGCCTGATGAAGCGATACTAAAAATTAGAGCATCCCAAACTCTTCCTTTGGCAGCAACAAGAGACATTCCCTGGGAAGGCTGCCCCAAAGGTGGGCTTCCACCACAGAGAAGGCCCTCAAGGTCATTGATCCAACCATCCACTGAATCTGCCTCTTTTCCTTGTTCAAGACATGCAAAGTGCTTGACTGCTCTTAGTTCAGGTACCCATACAGCTACCAGGAAGACATTTTTTTTGTTTTAAAGGAGGCTGAACTGTTTTATGGAAAACTAATTCTGTAGTTGTAGTGATGGCCTTAATTGCTTTTGGAATCTATAGCCTTTTTGTCTCATTTTATCTTGCTATGCCACTTTGATAACTTTGGCTATGAAGCAGCATATGTATTTGTTAAAAAAAATAACATCAGTCCTGCAAGGTAGGGCCCAGCCAGCCTTGAGAGTAGTAGTTATAGTGTCAGACATGGGCTGTGGAGACCTTAGGCCAGTCACCATCTCTCAGCCTCACCATAGCTTCCTCCGTGCTGAATGTGCAGAAGTAAGTAGCTTCTTTTTTGCTGCCGTCTTTGCTTACAGATGATTCTGTGGGGTCTTTTTGTGGGTAAGGGGCCCTGATACCTGTCCTAACCTTTGAGCAACTCCATTCAGCTCTCACTGAGCTTATAGCCCTGTTTTCTTCTCAGAATGTGGAATTACCAGAGTCATTTTCCCCTGAACTCAAGTCTCTTTTGGAAGGTCTTCTCCAGCGAGACGTGAGCAAGAGGCTTGGCTGCCAGGGTAGTGGGTAAGTCCTCACTGATAGAAGTGTTGCATGCCTTAAGAACATCCAAAGAGTCAGGCAGCAGATGGAGTAGGCCAGGTACCACTGGTCCTGTTAGCTAGGGATCATGGGAGTTGTAGTCCCAAAACATCTGGGAGCCGAAGGTTGCCTACCCCTGGAGTAGGGGTAAAGATGGCCCAGCCTCCTCTTCTCACAGTGGCCAGCCAGAAGCCCTGCTGGGAAGGCAGAAAGCAGGACCTTCCACAGTTGGAGGCAGCAATACCAGTTGCTGTAAGCCAGGAGGGGAGAGTGCTCTTGTGTTGAAATCCTGCTTGCAGGTTTCCCACAGGCATCTGCAGATGCTGGACTTGAGGGGCCACTGGCCTGTTCCAGCCAGCTCTTAATATGTTACTATGAGTGCAACAGCAGCACTCTCCCCATTGTGATTTCTAGCAACTGGTGTTTAGGGTTGTGCTGTCTCTGGCAGGGAAGGTGGAACATAGCCATCATGGCTGAAGTTAGAAGCCCTCAGAAGTTATGTGTAAAACACCTATAGCCTTAAACAAAAGCCTTAAACAGCCTTAAAATATCTAGGGCTGCCCTTGCTGAATAAATTAATCAGTGAAAAGACACCCTTCATATATTGGTTTGCAGATTTTGTTTTTAAAAATCACTAATACAAGTAATACAGCCTGCAAGCCTGTCTTCAAAGAGGCATTCCTTCCCTTTTCCTCTCACATAGGACAGAATGCCTTGTATGATGCCCCCTACAACACAAGAGAAGTGCATAGTCTAAAAATGAACAGAAAAGCAAAAGAAGCATGCTGTTTGCTTCAGAACTTATGCAAATAAAATTGATCAATTTGTCAAATAGCAGTGCAGTCCTGAGAAAATACGTTGGTTTTCCGTTTCTATGGATTGATACCTACATAGCCCTGAGCTACCTTTTAAAATATTTAAAGCAGCAGAGCTGCACCTGCTTTTCATGCAGGAGGTCCCAGGTTAAGTCCCTGGCCCTGAGTGTCTCCTGCCTGAAACTCTGGAGAGCTGATGCAAGTCAATGTAGACAATACTGAGCTAGAAGGACAGTTTGCCAGATGCCATATAGAGCACCTCTGTGTTCATAGCAAATTGGCTGCCTGAAAGCGTTATGGCTTAAGACAATCAGTGGTACTATGTATAAGCCGACCCGAATATAAGCCGAGGCACCCAATTTTACCATAAAAAACCTGGGAAAGCTTCATAGGAGCCACTGCCTGCCTCACTCGAGTATAAGCCGAGGGCGGCTTTTTCAGCACAAAAAATGTGCTGAAAAACTAGGCTTATACTCGAGTATATAGGGTAAATGCAATAGGAGTATAGCATCTAGATCAGTGTTTCTCAACCCTGTGCCTCCAGATGTTTTTGGCCTACAACTCCCATCATCCCTGACCACTGGTCTTGCTAGCGAGGGATGATGGGAGTTGTAGGCCAAAAACATCTGGAGGCACAGGGTTGAGAAACACTGATCTAGATCAAGGGAAGTAATAGTACCACTGTATTCTGCTCTGGTCAGACCTTACCTGGAATACTGTGTCCAGTTTTGGGCACCACAGTTCAAGAAGGATACTGACAAGCTGGAACGTGCCCAGAGGAGGGCAACCAAAATGGTCAAAGGCCTGGAAACGATGCCTTATGAGAAACGGCTTAGGGAGCTGGGTATGTTTAGCTTGGAGAAGAGAAGGTTAAGGGGTGATATGATAGCCATGTTCAAATATATAAGTTGTTTTCATGTTAAAAAAAAAGTTGTTTTCTGCTGCTCCTGAGAAGAGGACACGGAGCAATGGATTCAAACTACAAGAAAGAAGATTCCACCTAAACATTAGGAAGAACTTCCTGACAGTAAGAGCTGTTTGACAGTGGAATTTACTGCCAAGGAGTGTGGTGGAGTCTCCTTCTTTGGAAGTCTTTAAGCAGAGGCTTGACAGCCACCTGTCAGGAATGCTTGGATGGTGTTTCCTGCTTGGCAGGGGGTTGGACTGGATGGCCCTTGTGGTCTCTTCCAACTCTATGATTCTATGAATCACCATCTGGTTGCAATTCATTCCTCAGGGCACAGGAAGTGAAGGAGCACCCCTTCTTTAAAGGCATTGACTGGCAGTACGTCTACTTGCAAAAGGTGAGCTGCTGCTATTTTTTAATCACACCCCTTATGTACGCTTGTACATTTTTTTCTTTGAGGCACGAAAACTTCAAATGTGGCGTTTGATGTAGTTTTGTGCTGAATTTTTGCCTGTTGTTTGTTTTTAATTCTTATCACACATTGTCCTGATAGCTCTGCTGAAGGGCAACCTACCTTTTTAAATAACTACTAAGACTCTGTATCACCATGGCCTGTGGATTTGTAACTCTGCTGTTCTTGCTTTGGCAGTACACGCCGCCTCTGATTCCTCCGCGGGGAGAAGTGAATGCGGCAGATGCTTTTGACATTGGCTCCTTTGATGAGGAAGACACAAAAGGCATCAAGGTGTGAAGGGGACATTTTCCTTTAGCCATTGAGACCAGAGGAGGCGGGATGTTTGTGATTTCCACCATGCTCACCCAGAAGCTCCTTGTGCTTCTCGTTTGACCCTCCTGTGCAAGAGGCCACTCTAAACAGGTCCCACAGGAAGGCAGATGCCAAGTCTTCTTGGCTGCCAGTGGTCCATAATGGGATGGGAGAGTGATGGCAAGGTGCAGTGTAGCTGAGGATGTGTCCTTAACACTTGCCCAGCTGGTGCAAGGATTACTGAGAGAATACATTCAGGGCTGTTCGAAGATTTCCCTAACATGATGATGATGATGGTGATGGTGATGATGATGATGATGATAATAATAATAATAATAATAATAATAATAATAATAATTTATTATTTGTACCCCGCCCATCTGGCTGGGTCCCCCCATGATGACCTCTAGGGACATGTTGGACTCCAATTCCCATCAGCCCCAGCCAGTGTGTGGTCAGTGGTCAAGGATGATGGGAGTTGTAGTTGTACATTCAACATTAAGAATTGTTTTATGACTGTTGGGTTTGGAAAGGCCTTTGTCCAAGGCAAGGTACTTTAGGACCAATTTCTCCCAGTAGGATTACTTCCTCCTCTCCAGATTGATTATATATTTTTAATCCATAGACATAATTCCAATCAGTTTTATGGATATGATGGAAGGCATCTGGTTTTGCCCTTTTCGTGATGTCTCTCTCTGCTTCCTTGTATTGCCCACTTTTTATCAGTTGCTTGATAGTGACCAAGAACTCTACAAGAACTTTCCCCTGGTCATCTCGGAGCGCTGGCAACAAGAAGTGGCAGAAACGGTTTATGATGCAGTGAACAGTGACACAGACAAGATCGAGGCCAGGAAGCGAGCGAAGAACAAGCAACTGGGGCACGAGGAAGGTAGCAAAGGCAGCTCTGGTTCTGGAATGTGAGGTGGGATTTGCCAAGTCATGGCAGAGAGTGTGAGGGTCATTGGAGGCTGATTTCTGCTCTCCCATCATTAAGGACTTATTTTTAGGATTCTTTTAGTGCTGTCTTGCACTGCTGTTTGACTTCTTAAGGAGAGGGGCCTGGAAGTTCTTCCTGCTGAATCCCAGATGCATAAGGATTGACTGTGGCTACTGGGGGCCTGCTTGTTAGTTTCTTTATTTAGATAGTACCCTCATGTGCTTTAGGTGGGAAGCTTTCAGTCTATAATTCAGTGCACAGAGGACAAAAAGGAAGGAAGGAAGGGTTAGACGGGACACGAATTTGGAATTATTTTTGTTGTGCGTACCGAGGCTGGATTACAGTGGGATCTGAGAGCATGAGTGCTGAGCAAAACATGACTTTTGAGGATGGATCCAAATGAAGCAAAGCAACATAGGGCAGGTGATTTTGTGTTTCCCAGCACAAAGGCCAGCAAAGGTCTCTGGGTGGGAGGCTTCAGGCAGTGGAGGGTGGTGAATGTCACCAGCATGGATGTTGTGCAGGAGGCTCATTATCCGAAGGTTATTGCTATGTGTGAGCTGGTGATTCTCAAGTCCTTCTTGTACATGTAACTGCATTTTGCTCACATTCCTTCCTATTGCCCTCCCATCCTGAGAGGATAGGAAGATCCATTGGCCCATCTAGTCCCACAGTGACCAAGCAGATGCCTGTAGGAAACCTGCAGGCAGCATTCAAGCATAAGAACACTGCAGTTTCCGGTGATATTTGGAAGCACTTACCATGGTGGCAGAGCATGGCTAGTATCCAGAGAATCAAACTTTATTGTTATGATCTCAGATCTGCCACTAGAATAAAGTTGTAACAGTAATGAATTTGGCCAATCTTCTTTTAAAGCCACCCAAGGCTTTTAAAGCCTTCCTATGGGAAGGAGTTCCATAGTTTAACTATGTGCTATGTGAAGGACTTTTATTTTGTCCCAAATCTTCCAATATTCATCTTCAGATAACATTCAGACCCTGGTAACTACCAACTGGTGATAGGTTGGAATATATATACTGGTGATAGGTTGGAATATAATACCAGGAAAGGTCCTAGAATAGATAATTCAACAGTTGGTCTGTGAGTATTTAGAAAAGGATGCTGTGATTACTAAAACCCAGCATGGGTTTCTCAAAAATAAGTCGTGCCAGACCAATCTGATTTCTGTTTTGGATGGAATTACAAACTTGGTGAATCAGGGAAATGCTGTGGGCATAGTGTATCTTGATTTCAGCAAGGCTTTTGACAAAGTTCCCCATGATATTTTCACAAAGAAGTTGGAGAATGTGGGTTGAACGAGGTAACTGTTAGGTGGATTTGTAGCTGGTTGACTGATTGAATCCAAAGAGCACTCATTAATGGTTCATCATCCTGGGGAAAAGTGATAAGAGTGGTTCCGCAGGGTTCTGTTCTGGGCCCTTTGTTGTTCAGCATCTTTATAAATTACTTGGATGAAGGAATTGAAGGGATGTTCATCCAATTTACAGGTGACACCAAACTGGGAGGGGGAGCTAATGACGCAGAAGACAGAATCAGAATTCAAAATCACCTTAACGGATTGGAAAACTGGGCACAAGCTAACAAAATGAATTTTAATAGGGACAAATGTCAGGTTCTGCACTTAGGTGGAAAGAACCAGATGCACAAATATAAGATGGAAAGCACCTGGCTTCTCAGGGTCTTGGTGGACCACAAGCTTAAAATGAGTAAACAGTGTGATGCAGCAGCAAAAAAAGCTAACGTTGTTCTAGGCTGCATCAACAGAGGTCTAGTGTCCAGATCAGGAGTCAGCAAGGCTTACCGGGGATGGACCGGATCACTCCCGCAGAGCTCTTCCGTGGGCCTTACAGGCACAGCGTGATCTGTGCCGGAAATCGCTTGTGCTCATGCCCAGACACAGAAAATCGCACCTGCGCGGAAGCAATTTTTGGCATCTGGGCATGCACACAAGCAATTTCCGGTGCCGCGGACATGCGCACAAGCGATTTCTTTATTTGTTATGGAAGAGAGTCCCCGCAGAGCGCGCGAGGACTCGCCGAGAGGGCAACTTGGTTCGGGGGCGGCTCATGGGCTGGATAAACGACCCCCGTGGGCCACTTACGGCCGCCGACCTCTGGTCCAGATCAAGGGAATTAATTGTACCATACTCTTCTGCCTTGCTCAGACCACAACTGGAATACCGTGTCCAATTCTGGGCACCACGATTTAAGAAGGATATTTGGAAGCTGGAAGGTGTGCAGAGGGCAGCAGCCAAGATGATCCAGGGTCTGGAAACAAAACCTTATGAGGAAGGGTTTGAGGAAGCTGGGTATGTTTAGCCTGGAAAAGAGGAAACTGAGAGGAGATATGATAGCCATCTTCAAATATCTTAAGAGCTGGAAGAGCTGGAAGAGGGAGCAAGCTTGTTTCCCCCTGCTTTGGAGGGCAGGACTCGAACCAATGACTCAAACCAATGGCTTCCAGTTACAAGAAAGGAGATTCCGACTAAACATTCAGAAAAGCTTTCTGACAGTAAGAGCTGTTTGGCAGTGGAACAGTCTCCCTTGGGAGCTGGTGGACTCTCCTTTCTTGGAGGTTTTTAAGCAGAGGCTGGATGGCCATCTGTGATGGATTCTTTAGCTGAGATTCTTGCATTGCAGGGGGTTGGACTGGATGACCCTGGGGGCCCTTCCATCTCTAAGATTCTCTGATTGGATGTCCACTAGTGCTACTGCTTCTGCTGCTTCCTCTGCCTTCCTCTCTCAATCAACATCAGTTTATTGTGAGGACCATGCCTTTACACAACAATGTTAAAATTCATTGCATACTGTCCCAGTAAAACCCTCATCCCACAAACAAAAAGAAAAGTACAAGAACGAGTTAAGAAGACGATGAAGGGATCTTTTCTTTGTCATCCAGAAATCTTTCCCTAGCTTTCATGGCCTTCATCACAAAGACCGCTACCACGTGGGAAATCTGTGGGTTAGCATCAACTAACAAAAATTTTACTTGATCTTCAGGGTTATTTATTGAATTTGGTATGATTTGCAAAAACGCACCTCTAAAGCCCAAGTAAATAGGGCAATGAAAAAGATAATGTATGAGATCCTCTTTAGTTCTCATGGGGCATGGGCACAAACGGTGCTCTACTGGGATTCTTGCATATCTGCCAGTCAGGTATGCAGTAGGTAATGTTTGAAACCAGGCCATAGTAAAAGCTCTCCGAAGGGTGGGATCAGTGATGTCCGCCAGGTGGTTGGCACAAATTTTGACTGCTTTTACTCGGGGAAACCAGTAGGAAAACCCAGATTTTTTTATCTTTGTGATGTCTAAAGAGGCGTCTCTATCAAGGATCCATTCTTGAACTTTATCAGGGCTCCACAATTTAAGAATATTAAACTCGGCTAGAGTATATCTGGATAGGATATCTGAGAGGTTTTGACGCCAAGGATCGAGTTATATTGAAGAAATGCATAGGCTTGTTTAGCCAATAAGGTGTTCGAAGCATTTGCGAGATTGATGAAAAAATGCAAAAATCTTAAGTGGGCCCTAGCAGACACTGAGGGTAATCCTATTTCCACTCTTAGGAAAGCTGCTGGAATTCCTTGAGGGAGGCCTAGGATTCTTTTAAGATAAAGATTTTGTAAGATTTTGAACAGTTCTAGCAGCTTCTGATTCCACCCCCAGAGTTCTATCCCATATAACACCTGAGGTATCACTTTTCCAACAAAAGCTTCCTCTCTCCTTCCTCTAAAGAAAAAAGGAGAGCCCTGTTGAATCGAACCAGAGGGGACCCATTTAGCCCAGTGGGTCCAGATGCCTCCAGGCTGGACCAGGCAGCCCCCAAGCAGGAGACAAACGCAACCATCCTCTCCCACTGTTGCCCCCTGGCAGTTGGCAGGATGACTCTCAACATAGTGGTGACGCAGAGACATCTCCCCTCTTTCTCCCTTAATTTGCCTTGTCCCTTTGAAAGCCACTTCAGCCAGATATTTTGGAACAGAGAATTAGCGCCTGTCCATAGCTCAGTTTAATATGGATTGTCAGCCCCTCTTGTGCCTCATTTTATTCCCCCTCCACACAGAGTTCTCTTCAGTGGCTGGAGTGGTGGGGGCAGGGAGAGCCGCCCACGGAAGTGTTGCGGTGTTGCGGTGATCCGTGCATGGGGGCACCACACGGGGGTGCCACGGCGTTCTGCCCAGGGGGGCTGCATGGCACGGTGAGCTGCCCATGGAGTCTGCCTGGCAGACGCAATCCCCACCCTGCCGTTTCGGGCAGCGCAGGGTTGCAAGCCACCGCATCACTCCCAGGAGAGATGCGTGGCTTGGGCATGCTGCAGGCCAGGCCTCGCGGTGTGCCATTTTGTCACCCCCCTCAAGGATGACACCCAGGGCAGGCCGGACCCCCTTCCTCCGGACCCCCTGGTCAACTACTGCTGTCTCACTTTCTCCTCCCTAAAACTGGAGATTCCCGATGCAATGAATATAGATTTCCTATTTGGATTTTCAAAGCATAGGGAATCTCCAATTTTAGGGAGAAGAGGTGACATGATAGAAGTTTATAAAATTATGCATAGCATGAAGAATTGGGCAGAGAAAAGTTTTTCTCCCTTTCTTAGAACACAGTGAAGCTGAATGTTGGAAGATTCAGGACAGATGAAAGAAAGTCCTTCAAAACACAGCGCATAGTTAAACTATGGAATTCCCTCCCACAGAAGGCAGTGAGTGTGGGAGATGAGTGGGAATGTGGATGAGGGAATATTGTTTAATATTTCCTATCCCAGCTTGTGCTAACAAGCTCCAAACTAGCAGAGTTTCTCATCCCCAATAAAGCGCAGTAAAGCGTGGCGTTTAAGTTCCTATGAACTTCTAGAACAAGGCAGATCCTGGCATATAATTCCCCTGCTTCCCTCTTAAAAGAAAATACACGACACATAAGCTTATAAAAGTATAAAGCTTTTACTTACAGACATTCCAAGCTTCTACAGTCTCAGAAAGGCAGGCTAGCTTAGATTAAATGTATTTACATGTGGAGATTCTCCTTAAGGGAGAAAGGCTCCATGTGGGCCTCTCTTGGCTGGAAGCCAAGAGTGCATCTCTTGAGATGTTGCATCCTCGGAGTCCAGGTGGGAAGAGAGGGAGAGAATGGCTTCTGACCTCTGAGCTTCAGGTAAGGTCACTCCCACCTCTGGTCACACAAAGGAAATGATCCTCCTCCAGGCACAGGAAACTCTTCCTGGAGGACCAAGACCCCTTGTGTACACTCTAGGAATGTTGTGATTGACTGCACCAGTGTTATACATCCCACAGTGAGGCCACCAACCTGGATGGCTTAAAAGAGGATTACACAAATTCATGGAAATAGAGGGTATTTTTAAGACTACTAGCCAAGATGGCGATGCTCTGCCTCCACAGTTGGAGGCAGCAGTGCTTCTGAATAGAAGCTGTTAGAAACCACAGGAGGGGAGAGTGCTGCTGGTGGGTTTCCTGTTGTTGTACCTGACTGGCCCCTGTGAGAACGGGATGCTGGATTAGAAGAACCATTGGCCCAATCCAGCAAACTCTCCTTATGCTCTTAAAATGTGTGATAGCAGTAGTTGGAGGAGAATGCTACTACATGGACAAGGGGGAATTGAGGCAGAAGGATTTCACAAGCCACGTATGGAGTGGCCTCTGACTGTAGCCTCCAGAGACCTCTTTCTGGCATGTCTTCCTCTGCAAATTGCTTCTTGTGCCGATGGAGCTATAGAGTTGCAAAGCTCCCCCCTTAACGGTGGCTTTTTCTGCCTTGGACAGACTATGCTCTGGGGAAGGACTGCATCATGCACGGGTACATGCTGAAGCTGGGGAACCCCTTCCTGACTCAGTGGCAGAGACGCTATTTTTACCTCTTTCCAAACCGGCTTGAATGGCGTGGAGAAGGAGAGTCACGGGTGAGTTGGGCAGCTGGGCTGGCAGGGGAAGGGAGCACATGGTGGCGGTGGGTGCTCTGCCTCCTCCCCGGTGTGCTGAGGCTTGAGGGGCCAACGCAGGAGGGACATGCCAAGCTCCAGGTGCTCCAGGTAGCCTGTAATCCTGTTTAGGACACCTGGAGCACTTACACAAAAAGACACAAGCGGGTAAGGCAATGAAACCTGCCTAGCAGCAATTCCCAAAGCACCACCCCTGCAGGGATGATTTACAGGCTGTGAGGAAGTGAATCCGGCTCCTGTGAACCCCAAATGGCCACCCACAGAGCTGGGAGGCTGGGTGGCTCTCTACTTTTGCCCTTCTCCTCTCTTCCTAGTCTGGCTCTGCTGAGCTGGGCTGGCCGAGGCTGGTGGGACTAGCTGCCTGAAACACCTGGAGAGCACCATTTTGGCTGAACACGGCACTTCTGTTCTTGAGGCTGAAGAATTACCACCCTCTAAGGGAGCTGCCCCAAAACATCTCTAAATCTGGCACTTCTCTGGGTTACTTTTTTCTCCAGGCAGAAAGTGTGCCCAGATCCGCTGTGGCCCTTTTTCGGTTTCAAGAGTGAAGCTCTGGTCCTTGTGCTTTCGATTCAGGCGAAGTGTGTCACAGGTCCTGGACCTTTGGGAACTGCTGCTTTGTAAGGGTGACCCCGAGACGTGCCCTGTAGCAGCTGTAGAAGAGAGCATCTTTAGGGGAAATCATCGCTTCCCTTGCAGCCCCCATGGTTTTTACCAGAGCTCCCCTTTTCACTCCTGCTGTTTACAGAATTATTGTTATGACTGATTTCTTTCCGCATCCTTGGGCCCCACTGAAAATGGTAAACTATCCATGAAAGGGCTTTGGGACACACACCCATGCTAGTGACAGAAAAAGGCAAAAACGTGCTCTGTCTGCTTCTCCAGAGGGCAAGATTAGATCTCGGGCTGAACATGAGGAAAAGCTGAGCCATAGGAAGACATTGCCTAGAGGGGTGCTGGGCTGTTCCTCCAGCCAGAGGTTTTCGTGCAAAGCCTGTGCAACCATCTGTTGGAGGGGCTCTCATGCTGAATGTAGTGCAGTAGGTTGGACTAGAAGCCTTCATCTGATCTGACTCTGTTCACTTAAAGCTACATAATCAACTATGTTAAAAGTAAATTATGGGGGGGGGGAGGGAAATATGCCTAACCAAGGCCATATTCACTTCCTGTCTGGATACTCATGAACCACCTGGGGTAAAAAGGTGTCTACCTCAGGCATGGCCAAAATTTGCCCTCCAGATATTTTGGGACTACATTTCCCATAATCCCTGACCACTGGTCTTGTTAACTAGGGGTGATGGGAGTTGTAATCCCAAAACATCTGGAGGGCCATGCCTGGTCTACCTCCATAAGGGGATGTCTTGGAATAATTGCCACCCCTTTTCCCTCTCCATAAATATTGTAGAGCCTTCAGTATTCAGCATCTGAGAAATTTTCAAAGCAATGTCTTGGGGGTTGGGCAGGGAAAGCAGGAAGAAGTCATTGCTTCTAGTCTTAGATGCCAAAACTTGAAACATCAGCTTGGTCTCCTTCCCACCCTGGTCTGCCCTGTGGGAAAAGATTATGGAAGGAAAAGGCCCACCCTGTTGATTCTCCAGCAGAATCAAATCTCAGCCCACTTGCGACATGTCCTCTCTCCCACCCCAGGAGAAGACAGAAAGCACGCTGGTGACCAACCCCCCTGCAAAATGCCCTTATCTACTACTTAGATCTTTCCCATCCAAGTTTGAGGGGGCACAAGGAGAGATGAGGACTTGGGTTTGGCATGCATGAACAGCTTTCAGCTTATCTGAAGAAGTGTGCATACACACGAAAGCTCATACCAAGAACAAACTTAGTTGGTCTCTAAGGTGCTACTGGAAGGGGAAAAAATTATTTTGTTTTAGCTTTCAGAAAAGTTTAAGAAAGGAAGGGATATTATTTTCCACATGTAGCATTTTTTAAATGAAGTCCTTTGGGGGTCCTTTGCTTAGCAAAACATCACCTTTTCCTTGGGTTTGACAAAGCCACAACCCTTGTGATGCTGTGCACACGTTGTGACATTTATGAGTTGCCTTGTGAGGAAGCCCACTCCTCGCGACGCCTTCCTTTTCCAAAGTCCCACCTCCCACCCCCCGTAAGCAATTTATGAAAACCCAAGGAAGCTGGATTAGGGTTGTGGCCAGTTTCACTCTCAGGGCTGTGGTTGCAGCTGGGCCTTCAGTTCAATCTGTCTTTCCTTTTTGCTTCCTTAGCAAAATTTGCTAACTATGGAACAAATTTTGTCGGTGGAAGAAACTCAGATCAAGGACAAAAAATGCATCTTGCTCAGAATTAAAGGGGGGAAGCAGTTTGTCCTGCAGTGTGAGGTAGGTTGTGTGCCTTTGAGGGATGAAGGGAGGGAGGTCTTTTTAGAGGTGGGGAGGGCCAACTGTTCAAAACCCAAAACTGTTAATGTAGGAAATGCTTCCCTCCACACACATGAAAATAGCCTCAACCTGGAAGTTGAGTATGTTTTGAAGTAAGCCCTTTCAAGTGCTGAGAGCATACCCTCATTGTCCCAGTAATCCTTAACCTCCACCACCACTATTATTGGGGAGGTGCTGAAAGTCCATTTGCTGTGCAGAAGGTCCCAGATTCAGTCCCCAGCCAATTAAGGCTGGGTAAATGACCTCATCCAAAAACTGAGGGAGCTGCTGCCAGTCACTGTTGATAATACTGAGCTTGGTGGACCAGCGATCTGCTTTCTGTGCTCCTAAATGTTCCCATTTTGCAGATATGGGAACTGAGACTGTTTGAACAGTGTGGTGGCTAAAGCAGTCTGCTGAGTTTATGGCAGTGACAAGGTTTGGGCCTGTGGATTTTTCTAGTTCACATCCGTTGGGATTGTCACGACCTCAGAAGCCAGCAGTGATTGAGGCAAGGTGTTGGAGGCTGCAGCATCAGCTGCTCAGGAGCCAGTCCTACATCTGACCCAGTGAGGTGATCGGACACCCTTAGGACTGGCAGGAGCCCCCTGGACCCACGTGAGCACCTTGCCCTGAGCCTGAGGAATGGAGCACCTCAGCCACTGCCTTGCCTGCTCAGCAGTGCAGGGATGCACAAGGCAAGAACTTACGAAACACAGGGAAAGCGCCCATCCTTAAAAAGTGTGGCACCTATGAGAGGTAGGCTTGGAAGCCTCCAGGCTCTCGCTGGAGTAGGTCACTCATCCAGAGCGACCTGCTCTTCTGCCACCGCAGAGCAGGGTTTCACCCTAAAAGAGCATGCTTTTAGGAGCATGCAGTGGGCATGCAAAAAGCTGGTGGGGCCTTTAAAATAGCAGAACCACAGGCTGGGTGTGCCTTGAGCCACACTAGCCATTCTCTTGCACCAGCAGTGACTTTGGGCATGTTTCTACCTTAAATATATTTTGAGCCATTTTAGCACATAAAATACCATTGTTGGCTAATGCAGGGTAATGTTGCATCCCTCTTTTGAGTACTGAGGTCACACCTCTTTCTGAACCCAGATGTCCATAGGAACAGATTTGTTCAAATTAAAATTCTGTGTTTCTGAAGATTGTAAAACTTTTTTGAGAGAGTGATTCCCTCATTTAAGCTTGCTTTACCCCCCCCCCCCCAGGAATTCCCAAGACATTTGCTGTCTGGCTTACGAAAGCAGCTTTGTCTCTGCCCCAACTCCTTTGGAGGGGATCAACCAGTCATGCACATGCCCCACCACACTGTGCAATAAAACAGTTGCATGTTTCCACCTGGCCCCTGGCCCTTTATCTCTTAGAGCATTTACAAATAGCAACTTTGAACTTGCTGAGTCAGACTCTCTAGCTCAATAATGCCTACACTGGCTGGCAGTGACACTCTGGGATCTGAGGCACAGAGTTACTTTTTCCCACTCTCTTCATTTTACTAGGCATTCCAAGAGACTAGGGACATTCTGCATGCAAAGCTGTGGGCTCCCAAATTCTGGTAGTGTTTGTCACATCTCTATCAAGAGTTGCCTCAATGAGTTCAAAACTGAATGAGACAAATTGTAGTTATATTCCTGGTACAATGGATTCTGAAGAAAAAACTGATTTTTGTGTGTGTGCATTTGTCTTTCCCCAGAGTGACCCAGAATTTGTACAATGGAAGAAGGAACTGACCGAAACGTTCACAGAAGCACAGCGGCTCTTACGGCGGGCACCCAAGTTCCTGAATAAATCCCGCTCTGCAGTTGTGGAGCTCTCCAAGCCCCCCCTCAGCCACAGGAACAGCAACGGCCTTTAGGACCCAGGCAAGGAAAGGCTGTGCCGTTGCAGGGGATGTCTGTCTGTCTGTTGCTGCATCGCTGTTAGTTCCTTGCCCACTCCCCGGAGTTGGGTGAAGGGCTCAAGGACAAGTGCTGAGCTCAGAGAATAGTGGCACAGGGACCAAGGCCTCGGAGGGGAGTTGTTGTCAACAAAGGAGCAGGCAAAGGGAGTGCAGCCCCCGAAAATGTTGCTTATTTGCAATAAACCTCTTCAGGTGCATACTGTAGACTTGCAATCTTAAAGGGCAACTACCTGATTTTCATGACTGCATTTTTATGCCACGTGGCTGGGTGTTGGACCTGTGGAAAGAGTTGCCACCTTCCAGGGTGGTCTGACTCCTCCCATGCCGTCACCAGTGACTTCCATATCCATATTCTGTTCTGCTGGCCACCAACAGCATGTCTCCTTTTCCATGTCCTTGGAATGGACTGAACTCGTGTGTCCTGTGGTTTAAAATGTTGTTGTTGTTGCTGCTGCTGCTTCTAGGGGAACAAACACTTCGTCCTGGACTGTACTTGACAGCAGATGATGATGAGCTGATGGGCAGAAACTGTGTGTGTGTGCACGCGTGCTAGTATTGTTCAGTTGTGTAAGTGTTTCTGTGTACTTTTCCTGGGTTTTTTCTTTTACATTTTTTTTTACTGCTGGTTCTGTTAGACAGGTTTACGGGGAATGCAAAATCAGCTTCTCTCCATTCCTGCCAATTGCACTTTCTTTTAGAAATGTTTAAAACAAATCCAATTTTAAGATCCTATTGGATTGGGTTGCAGATGGATGTGGATTTTTTTGCTGTCGGCCTCAGGCAACTGCAGAGGGAAGCTGCAGGAAGGAAGAGAGAGAGAGAGTGGCCATTCAGGGGGCCATGCAGAAATGACTGAAAAAATAGCCACATTTTCAAATAGTTTATCACTTTTGCAGAATAGTATTGGAAATCCCTTTTCGCTGGACTGGATCTTGAAGGGAGGACATTCTGTAGCATATGATTCAGGGCTCCATCATTATTTATTGTGTGCATGTTGCTTCCATTGGACAAGTCAAGAGCTTGGTTCATCTTGTTTGGTTGGTTGTAGACAACTTCTGCAGCCCAGAGAATTGTGTTCTCCAAGATAAGCAAGCTAAAATCCCCCAGTCCTAGAATTTGTCATAGAACATCCCTCTCTGTCCTCTTGCTCTTGGAAGCTTGTGTACATCTTAAGGAGTTGAGGTGGAGCAGCTTTGAGTGGGCTTCCCATTCGTCTGTGATAACCATCTAGACACTTTCTCCTTGTATGAATGGAATACATTTTTTCCCTTTTGTTTGACAAATTGCACTTAAAATTATCTTCATGAAGGTGTCTGCATTTTAATACATTCCAGGTTACAGTTTTTTTAGAGTGCTGCTGAGCGTTGCCCTGAACCTCCAAAAATGTCCTCCGGGACATGAATGCATGTGTTGGAGTATCCTGGGCAACCGATTCACAGGCCAACTCCTGGCTTTTCCCCCCTGTGGAAATGGCACCCTGAGGCAAGCATCCTTTTGGCTCCATACAATGGCTGAAGTGTTTTCTGCCTCTTCTTAAGTAGCTTCTGAGTTAAGGAATTTGGAACCACAGCAACCATGGATTAAGGATGTCTGCTGACCATGGTTGCATTTTAGGGTTGCTAAAGTGTCCCTATGGGTACATTCTTCGCACCAAAATTTTTTTAAGTTGTGTTCTCTGTATCCTGAAATTCTGCTCAGATCCTTTGTTAGACCATACCTGCAGAGTCCCTGCTAAGAGAAACCGCTGCCTTGGGGTGGTGCATCCTCGGAGCATGCACAGAAAGCTCCTTGTCTGGAAGAGGCCACATGGGGCCTCCTTGGGGTCCTCTAGTCTGTTTGGCTAGCCCTGAAGCCAAATGTGTCTGGCTGGCTCTGCACATTCCACTTGGACTTCCCTTATTTCTCCACTTCTTTCTTACCTTCAGCTAGTTCCTTCAGTTAGTTCTATGCCTTCTTAGCATGGCACCCACAGCCTTGTGTTGGTCTTACGTTTCAGACCTATCATTGGAAGGAACAGGGTGTTGCTTTCTTTTTTGGATCAGCTCTTATGAAGGGGATGTGAATTTTAAAAACATCACTGCTGTGCTGTTGTACACGATGACCTCATTTTTGTAAACGTTGAGTAAGCTATTATTTAAAATAGCCTAGGTTTAGATTATTGTTTTTCCAGAGGCAGCTAAAATGCTCTGTAATGTAATAATAATTCCTATTTTCATTTTAGCAAATTCCCAATAGCAGTAAAAAACTATGAATATGACTTCATTTTATTCTCAAATTTTTATGGAAGGTTTGTGTTTTAATCTGTTATCAGTGTCTTAGTTCAACTGCTGTGTGTTAATAAGAGAAGAATCACAACTTGTCTGGATCCAAGGGGCACATTTGTTGTACTTAAGTCCTGTTGAAACACAGATGAGCCATTATTTCATATTTCAAAGGGACTCAAATGCCATTCATCTCTTATGGATGGTCGGGGGAAGTATAGGAATAACAGGAAGGAAAATAACTGAAATGTTTTAGCAAAATATCTAGCTTGGAAACAGTAGTGAAAGATATAAAATGTGTGGGCTTCTGAAAATTGAGACTTATAAAAACTAAATACATTTTTAGTGGATATGCTGTTTTAGATTGCACATTGCTTAATTTCTCATTAATGTCTCTTTTTGGAGACGTCTGTCTCCTCTCGACACCCCAGGAGGGAATTTAAAGCATTCATGTAAGAGTGACATGGATGGTGATTAAATTGTAGGCTTTTCTGTTCAGCCCATTGTTCCCTTTTGGACTTCCTATGCTCTTCAAGGCTTGGCATCAGAGCTGTGGGGGAGGCGAGGAGGAAAGCCTGCAATGGAATCAACACAGCTAAGTGATTGCATCTTTATATAGGAAGATAATTAACCTGCAATAAAGTCAGGAACTTGAAACCACTATAAGGAAATTAGGTAAGCAATTTCCTTCATAGTTTTTGCAAGCACAAAAACACATTCTAAGAATCGCAAGAACCTCAGAAGATGTTGGAAGTATGTTGAAATAATAATAGTCTGATATCTTTTTCTTTAGTGTTCGTTGAGTGAGTGAGGTGGCCTTGCACTCTGACTACCTTCAGACTACCTTCGCCTTCTGGAAGGAAATTTGTTGTGGTTTCTGGTGTATTAAGGTCCCATCCACGTTAGGATTGTCTTTCTCTGGCCAGCTTGAGTGACATAAACTGGTCACCACCACTTGACAATCGCTGAGCTGTGACTGTATGCAGAGGAGGGGACTGCTCTTGGGGAGGCAGAATAGGGACAGCTGACATAGTCCTCCCTGAAGTGTGAACCATGTTGATCTGTTGTGTGAAAAACTCTTTGTCTCCCAATAATCCTTGTGCATGCACTGAACTGCAGTTTGAGTCCTCTTTCTCCAACCCACCCACTCCCGCACCTATCTCTTTCTCAGGTTGTTGAGACAGAGACACAAATATCCTGGAAGCTTTTTAAAGGACGTGATAGGCAGCCTTCCCCACATTTAAGGGAAGGTAGAATTGGGTGCCCACCCACCCAAAGGGCGCAAGCTTATTTTCTTTTTTTATATCTTATTTTCTTATTTTTTAAAAGTTTGTGCGCATGTGCAAAGCTGCTATAAATCTTAAGCTGTTGCAAAAGCACTGTCCTGACCATGTACCAAGTGGGTGTAAAAAGGAATCCTGCATCTTGTAGTTTTGGCAGGGACGCAGCACACTGAGTTTGCCCCAGAGGTGAGTTTTGGAAATTGCAGTGTTACATTTCAAATTTACATTTCAAATCGCAGTGTTACATTTGCACTGTCCTGTGTGAAATATGTGAAATATCTCCTGTTTGCACCTGGTGCTAAAAAGAGTAAGATCCATGGCTCAGGTCACATCCTGCAAAGAACAACACTTGAATTAGGATCTGGGCCAAACTGCCTCATGAAAGGTTTTTAAGTTGCTCTCTCAACTGGCCCCTAGTGATGTGTTCAGGATCCGTGAGTGTACACGGTTGCAATCTATATCTCTCCCTCCCCCTCCCCCCACAAAGCAATCTTGTTGGAGCCATTGTTGGAGCTACAGTGTATTCATACTCTTCAATAAAAACGTGGGGAGACTAGTCTTATTTTGAACTGTGCTGTAGACACTAAGGACTTACAGTTGTTTTTAAACAGCAGAGGACCAGTTGACAGTAATATTTTTTTAAAAAAATATTGAAGGTATATTATTAACTACTTAATTTTAAGTATTGTAGGGGGGAATGGGAGGAAATTAGTCTAAATATATTGATAATATATGTATATCCAAAACATCTGCTGCTATTCATTTCCTTTTTTGTGTTGCCTGCTGATAAAATATTCCATGATGTAAATATTATATAGGCTAAGCACTTCGGAATATTGGAGAATGTTAATACATTTGTTAAAATAGTTTTTAATATTTTTGTGTTAAACCATATTTTGTTACTGTACCAGGTTACTTTTATCTAAAGAGGTATTTTTTTAAAAAAACACCTCAATAATTCTGTTTTATCTGAGAGGCATTTTTTTGTTATTTATTAAATACGCACATATCTTTCAACTTATTCAATTCCCTGTACAATTTCTTCTCCTTTTTGCCTGTATGTTATTTAAGTGACAGTTACTTAAGTTGGACTCAACAGCATTATTACAGTTTTCACAAATTAATTCTAGTAATAATAAGTTTGCCATTTTGTCTTTAATAAAAGAAACAGAGAAAAACAGAGTTGTTTCATTTTGTTTTTTATACCTCCATTGGCCTTTTCCATGGGAGCTGCTCCATGAAGACCCAAATGCTCAGTAATATGTGAGAGTCTCAGGGACCTGCATTCAAGGCCAGCCTCCATCTGGATGGAGCCCTCCAGCTGTTTTTGATTACAACTCCCATCAGGCCCTGCCATTGTGGTCTGGCACTCAGGCTTCTGGATGGAAGGACCCAGCAGCTTTGATTCTCTGTTTTCCATGTTTCCAATCTTGAATTCAGTTCTCATTTCTGCAGTTCTTGATTTATTTATTTTTAAAATCATGAAGATTCTTCAGTATCTCAGTGTGAATTTATTCCAATATACACATTTTTGTATACAGCAGTATTGACTAACATGCATACACAGCCCAAACCCCCTGATGATCTCTCCCAGCGGCTTCATATTGATATTGAAAAGCATAGAATCATGGAATCATAGAGTTGGAAGAGACCCCAAGGGCCATCCAGTCCAACCCCCTGCCAAGCAGGAAACACCATCAAAGCATTCCTGACAGGTGGCTGTCAAGCCTCTGCTTAAAGACCACACTCCTTGGCAGCAAATTCCACCACACTCCTTGGCAGCAAATTCCACTGTCGAGCAGCTCTTACTGTCAGGAAGTTCTTTCTAATGTTTAGGTGGAATCTTCTTTCTTGTAGTTTGAATCCATTGCTCTGTGTCCTCTTCTCAGGAGCAGCAGAAAACAACTTTTCTCCTTCCTCTATATGGCATCATTTTATATATTTGAACATGGCTATCATATCACCCCTTAACCTTCTCTTCTCCAGGCTAAACATACCCAGCTCCCTAAGCCGTTCCTCATAAGGCATCGTTTCCAGGCCTTTGACCATTTTGGTTGCCCTCCTCTGGACACGTTCCAGCTTGTCAGTATCCCTCTTGAACTGTGGTGCCCAGAACTGGACACAGTATTCCAAGTGAGGTCTGACCAGAGCGGAATACAGTGGTACTATTACTTCCCTTGATCTAGATGCTATACTCCTATTGATGCAGCCCAGAATTGCATTGGCTGCATCACACTGTTGACTCATGTCAAGTTTGTGGTCTACCAAGACTCCTAGATCCTTTTCACATGTACAGCCAGGTGTCACTTGGGGAGAGGATAGAGCCACAGGGGTCTGAACACTCATTCCCCAACACCACTTTCTGGACACTGCCCAGGAAGAAGGAACAGAACCCCGGCTTTGCAACTCAGTGGGGAAACACTTGCGTTTTGGGGTTAGCAGGACCAGTGGTGGGCCTCGCAGTTCCACAGCATTGGGTGACCTAAGGTGGAGACTGGCAGCCACACTCTATCTCACACAAGGCAGAGATACCTGGATGCATTGGGTTTGCTGATGCAGAAGTTTCCCCTCTCTCTCTCTGGTCTCTGTGATCTGTAAGAACAGGTGAAAAAGCCCACTGCCAGACCTTTGCCAAACGCACAGGACAGAAGTGCCCGCTGCCCCCGCTCCTATTGGTCTGCGTCCTCCAATCCATGTGTCACTGGAACGCACACACAGTTGCGATTTCCTCTGACACACGGAAAGTGGTACGTACGGACAGAGGCTCTTTATTATATAGGATTACAAGGAATACTAAGGAATGAAACTAGGTAGATAGGGAAAATTTGAAATGCGAAATAAATTATGTAAAGATGTTAGAAAGTCAGTTTGGGGTGATGGGGGAGGAAGTAAGTCGGAGACTCAAAAGAGTCAAACTGTAGGTGATGCAAGAAACATGATAATTGTATGGTTAGGTTTAGGGTTAGGGTTAGGTGGAAACAAAAGCGTTTTTTTCCTACGCTATAAAATCAGGCCTCAGCGACTTCATCTGCGGAAAAACATTTTTTTAAATGTCACAATTTCACCAAAAATTTGATGTTATACAATTCTCTCAAAAATGATGCCAAATTCTACCCCGAAAGATTTTACAGTGGAAACAGAAGCGTTTTTATCCTATGCCAGAAAATCAGGGCTCAGTGACTACACCTGTTGAAAACCTTTTTTTGTAAATTTCACAATTTCACCCAAACTCTCACGTTATCCAATTCTATCAAAAATGGTGCCAAAGTTTTGAAAATTCTCCCCTGAAAGGTTTGGCGGTGGAAACAGAAGTGTGTTTATCGTATGCCAGAAAATCAGAACTCGGTGACTTCACCTGCAGAAAACCTTGTTTTGAAAATTTCACAATTTCACCCAAACTCTGACGTTATGCAATTCTCTCATAACTGGTGCCAAACTGTTGCAAATTCTCCCCTGAAAGATTTCGCAGTGGAAACAATAGTGTTTTTATCCTTGGCTACAAAATCAGAGTTATGGTTAGGGTTAGGGCAAGGGTTGGGGCTA
>JAWWNI010000663.1:100000-120000 GCA_034642065.1 Darevskia nairensis | reverse complement strand
TTAGGGTTAGGGGGAAACAAAAGCGATTTTTTCCTGTGCTAGAAAATCAGGCCTCGGCGACGTCAGCTGCTGAAAAACATTTTTTCAAAATCTCACAATTTGAACAAAAATCTTACGTTATCCAATTCTCTCAAAAATTGTGCCAAATTGTACCAAATTCTCCCCTGAGACGTTTGGCATTGAAAACTGAAACGTTTTTATCCTACGCTAGTTTCCATCGTGTTTATTTCCAAAGTTAGGTGTATTTGAGCTGTTAATGCAAAATAACGCAAAGAAGCCAAACTGAACGGTAGAAAAGCCAAGTACATCCGAACTAGCTTCTTTCAGGTCGAAATGCATAGAAAACACACCAACAATTTTCCATCGTGTTTATTTCCAAAGTTAGGTGTATTTGAGCTGTTAATGCAAAATCACACAAATAAGCCAAACTGAACGTTAGAAAAGCCAAGTACATCCGAACTAGCTTCTTTCAGGTCGAAATGCATAGACAAAACACCAACAAGTTTCCATCGTGTTTATTTCCAAAGTTAGGTGTATTTGAGCTGTTAATGCAAAATCACGCAAAGAAGCCAGACTGAACGGTAGAAAAGCCAAGTACATCCGAACTAGCTTCTTTCAGGTCGAAATGCATAGAAAACACACCAACAAGTTTCCATCGTGTTTATTTCCAAACTTAGGTGTATTTGAGCTGTTAATGCAAAATCACGCAAATAAGCGAAACTGAACGTTAGAAAAGCCAAATACATCCGAACTAGCTTCTTTCAGGTCGAAATGCATAGAAAACACACCAACAAGTTTGCATCGTGTTTATTTTCAAAGTTTGGTGTATTTGAGCTGTTAATGCAAAATCACGCAAATAAGCCAAACTGAACGTTAGAAAAGCCAAGTACATCCGATCTAGCTTCTTTCAGGTAGAAATGCATAGAAAACACACCAACAAGTTTCCATTGTGTTTATTTCCAAAGTTAGGTGTATTTGAGCTGTTAATGCAAAATCACGCAAATAAGCCAAACTGAATGTTAGAAAAGCCAAGTACATCCGAACTAGCTTCTTTCAGGTCGAAATGCATAGAAAACATATGGCATTGGAAACCAAAACGTTTTTATCCTACGCTAGGAAATCAGGCCTTGGCGACTTCAGCTGCTGAAAAACATTGTTTGAAAATCTCACAATTTCAACAAAAATCTGACGTGATCCAATACTCTCAATAATCCTGCCCAATTGTTGCAAATTGTCCGCTGACACATTTCGCAGTGGAAAAAATAGTGTTCTCATCCTTCACTAGAAAATCAGGGTTAGGGTTAGGGTTAGGGTTAGGGTTGGGTTAGGGTTAGGGTTAGGGTTAGGGTTAGGGTTAGGGTTAGGGTTAGGGTTAGGGTTAGGGTTAGGGTTAGGGTTAGGGTTAGGGT
Source organism: Darevskia nairensis (assembly GCA_034642065.1). Taxonomy (NCBI): domain Eukaryota; kingdom Metazoa; phylum Chordata; class Lepidosauria; order Squamata; family Lacertidae; genus Darevskia; species Darevskia nairensis. Next base: position 118,591 of record JAWWNI010000663.1, on the reverse strand, counting down.
TAGGGTTAGGGTTAGGGTTAGGTGGTGGAAACAAAAGCGATTTTTTCCTACGCTAGAAAATCAGGCCTCAACGACTTCAACTGCTGAAAAACATTATTTGAAAATCTCACAATTTGAACAAAAATCTGACGTTATCCAATTCTCTCAATAATCGTACCAAATTGTTGCAAATTCTCCCCTGACACATTTCGCAGTGGAAACAAAACTGCTTTTATCCTTCACTAGAAAATCAGGGTTAGGGTTAATGTTAGGGTTAGGGTTAGGGTTAGGGTTAGGGTTAGGGTACAGGTGTCAAACACAAGGCCCGGGGGCCAAATGCGGCCCGCCAGACCTCGTCATGTGGCCCGTTTAGCCTCCGCCGGCCGCCAGCCTTTCTCCAAGTCCTGGGCTGCAGGTTGCCACCACCGCCTCCTCCTCCTCCTGCTTTTGCGGCCTCCCCTCCTTCCCTTCCCCACGTGCTTGTTTTTAAAGTTTATTTCACAGAGCCCACTAGGGGCGCTCCGCGTCCTTGCAGCCTCGCTCTCTGGCTCCCTCCCTCCCTCCCTCCCTCCCTCCCTCGCCAGAGCGAGCGAGCAACTTGCGGCGCTCTTCTTCGGCGCGGCTGAACTTTTCCTCAACTCTTTCGCCGCCTCGGCTGAAGTTTACCAGCGATCCTTCCCCGCCCCCTCCCTCCCTCTCTCTCTTGCCGCCACCCCGGCAGACAAACACACAAACAGCGCCGGGCACAGCCAAGCCAAGCCAGGGAGCAGAGCCGGGACTTCTCCCCTCCCCCCCACGCTCCCCGTGTCGGAGGCGAGGAAGTGGGGAGAAAAGAGAGAGGAGAGAAACCCAACGTGCCGCCGCCGCGCACCATCTCTCTCTCTTTCCAGCAAACCAGCCGCGAGGTGGATGGACGTTGGGCAGCTGAGGCTCTCGGGCGCCAGTTCTGCGCTGAGGGCGGGCCGGATCTGTGGGGCTGACCCCCACCCTCCCTGCCCCTCCACCTAGAGCGGAGCCCTCTCCATCCCACCCCACGGACCCACATCTTTCCCAGACGCCTAGCAGGGCAGAGAAGGGAGCGCGCAACAGAAAGAGCGATTGCACCTACTTGCGGCCAATTTCCTCGCTCTGCCTTTGGATCGCATTGCTGCCAAATCCCACGGACGTTGCTTGGATGGTTGCTTGGGGTGGGGGGGATATCTGGGGTCGGGGTGGGGGGTGGGGAGGGAAATCAATGGAGGGGCTTTCCCCCCCTCTCTCTTTCTCTCCGTTTTTCCCACCCTTCCTGCTTCCCCCACTCTTTTCTTTCTCTCTTTCTCACTCACTCTGTTTCTCTCTCTCTCTCTCCCAACCCCAAAGCTTGCTATCTTCTCCAGCATTGTCAGTTTGGACACCTTCGCACATGTGCAAGGGCGGCTTCTCCCTCTCGCTCTCCTCTCGCTCGCCCTCCCTGCGCAACTCACCCCCCCCCTTTCAACATCTCCCGGGCGCCGCAAAAAAAAAAAAAAGTTTGGAGCGATCTTTCACTTTTGGATTTAGGGATCTTGGGCAGAAGATCGCAGGAAAGAGGCTAAGGTGCGGGGCGGGGTGGTGGAGATCTCTCTTTTGCTCGCTTGGGAAAATCTAAGCTAGGGAGAGAAAACCAATTGACATAAGCGCCCATGCAGACTTTTAAGAGAGGGAGGGAGATGCCGGATGATGAGCTGATACGACCTGCGATTTATTAATTGTGGACGGCGATTCTTCTTTGTGCACCCTTGGCCGGTGCACTCCCCCCCAAACACACACACTTTTCTCATCAGCACAACCATTATTTCGCAGGGCGACCCTAGGAATGAGTAAAGCGGCGCTTATGTGCAGTGAACCAACCCGGCTCCCCCATCGCTGCGAGGTGGCCTCAAGGGCGCACCTGGAGGTCCCGGCAGGTGTGCTGCTGCTGCCTCCGCCGTCTGCATGGGGAGCCTCTCTTTTTTCGCAGGTGCAGCCATCGGGGATTTTGCAAAGAGGCAGGTCACCTAGCTTTCCCATACATACACACACACACACACACACACGCTTTTCCTCTCCGCCAACCCAGAATCCTTGAGAAGGAGCTCTAGCAGGGGTGCCAAATTGAGTAAAATAGGAGGGGGGGCGGCTCAGGTAAACCCCACCCTGCATAATCACAAGATGCGGCTCGCACACACCAACCATTGATTTTAATGGCAATGCCCATCCATTTTGCAGGGGCCCAGCCCCCTCAATATTTTGTATGTTTAAAAAAAAAAATTACTGTCTGTTACCAAAAATCATTTTTCAATAAATTGTACAATAATTGTACATTTGAATATCTACTTGCCATTATTCTGACTATGTTTCTGCTTTCAGAGCTAGTTATTACTTACATTATTACAAAAAACAGTAATAATTGAATGCAGTGACAATAATTTATGATAATAAAGAGTGGACACATAGTCCTACAGATACAACCGGCCCTTTGAGGGTGACCAAACTGCTGATGCGGCCCCCGATGAATTTGAGTTTGACACCCCTGGGTTAGGGTTAGGGTTAGGGTTAGGGTTAGGGTTAGGGTTAGGGTTAGGGTTAGGTGGTGGAAACAAAAGCGATATATTCCTACGCTAGAAAATCAGGCCTCAGCGACTTCAACTGCTGAAAAACATTTTTTGAAAATCTCACAATTTGAACAAAAATCTCACGTTATCCAATTCTCTCAAAAATCGCGCCAAATTGTAGCAAATTCTCCCTTGAGAAGTTTGGCATTGGAAACCGAAACGTTTTTATCCTACGCTAGGAAATCAGGCCTTGGTGACTTCATCTGCTGAAAAACATTGTTTAAAAATCTCACAATTTGAACAAAAATCTGACGTTATCCAATTCTCTCAATAATCCTGCCAAATCGTTGCAAATTGTCCGCTGACACATTTCGCAGTTGAAAAAATAGTGTTCTCATCCTTCACTAGAAAATCAGGGTTAGGGTTAGGGTTAGGGTTAGGGTTAGGTTTCGGGTTAGGGTTAGGGTTAGGGTTAGGGTTAGGGTTAGGGTTAGGGTTAGGTGGTGGAAACAAAAGCGATTTTTTCCTACGCTAGAAAATCAGGCCTCAACGAATTCAACTGCTGAAAAACATTATTTGAAAATCTCACATTTTGAACAAAAATCCGACGTTATCCAATTCTCTCAATAATCGTACCAAATTGTTGCAAATTCTCCCCTGACACATTACGCAGTGGAAACAATACTGCTTTTATCCTTCACTAGAAAATCAGGGTTAGGGTTAATGTTAGGGTTAGGGTTAGGGTTAGGGTTAGGGTTAGGGTTAGGGTTAGGTGGTGGAAACAAAAGTGATTTTTTCCTACGCTAGAAAATCAGGCCTCAACGACTTCAACTGCTGAAAAACATTTTTTTGAAAATCTCACAATTTGAACAAAAATCTGACATGATCCAATACTCTCAATAATCGTGTCAAATTGTTGCAAATTCTCCGCTGACACATTTCACAGTTCAAAAAATAGTGTTCTCATCCTTCACTAGAAAATCAGGGTTAGGGTTAGGGTTAGGGTTAGGGTTAGGATTAGGGTTAGGGTTAGGGTTAGGGTTAGAGTTAGGGTTAGGGTTAGGGTTAGGGTTAGGGTTAGGGTTAGGGTTAGGGTTAGGTGGTGGAAACAAAAGCGATTTTTTTCCTACCCTAGAAAATCAGGCCTCAACGATTTCAACTGCTGAAAAACATTATTTGAAAATCTCACAATTTGAACAAAAATCTGACGTGATCCAATACTCTCAATAATCCTACCAAATTGTTGCAAATTGTCCGCTGACACATTTCGCAGTGGAAAAAATAGTGTTCTCATCCTTCACTAGAAAATCAGGGTTAGGGTTAGGGTTAGGGTTAGGGTTAGGGTTGGGTTAGGGTTAGGGTTAGGGTTAGGGTTAGGGTTAGGGTTAGGGTTAGGGTTAGGGTTAGGGTTAGGGTTAGGGTTAGGGTTAGGGTTAGGGTTAGGGTTAGGGTTAGGGTTAGGGTTAGGTGGTGGAAACAAAAGTGATTTTTTCCTACGCTAGGAAATCAGGCCTCAACGACTTCAACTGCTGAAAAACATGATTTGAAAATCTCACAATTTGAACAAAAATTTGACATTATCCAATTCTCTCAATAATCATAGCAAATTGTTGCAAATTCTCCCCTGACACATTTCGCAGTGGAAACAATACTGTTTTTATCCTTCACTAGAAAATCAGGGTTAGGGTTAATGTTAGGGTTAGGGTTAGGGTTAGGGTTAGGGTTAGGGTTAGGGTTAGGGTTAGGGTTAGGGTTAGGGTTAGGGTTAGGGTTAGGGTTAGGGTTAGGTGGTGGAAACAAAAGCGATATATTCCTACGCTAGAAAATCAGGCCTCAGCGACTTCAACTGCTGAAAAACATTTTTTGAAAATCTCACAATTTGAACAAAAATCTCACGTTATCCAATTCTCTCAAAAATCACGCCAAATTGTAGGAAATTCTCCCTTGAGAAGTTTGGCATTGGAAACCGAAACGTTTTTATCCTACGCTAGGAAATCAGGCCTTGGTGACTTCATCTGCTGAAAAACATTGTTTGAAAATCTCACAATTTGAACAAAAATCTGACTTGATCCAATACTCTCAATAATCCTCCCAAATTGTTGCAAATTGTCCGCTGACACATTTCGCAGTGGAAAAAATAGTGTTCTCATCCTTCACTAGAAAATCAGGGTTAGGGTTAGGGTTAGGGTTAGGGTTAGGGTTGGGTTAGGGTTAGGGTTAGGGTTAGGGTTAGGGTTAGGGTTAGGGTTAGGGTTAGGGTTAGGGTTAGGGTTAGGGTTAGGGTTAGGGTTAGGGTTAGGGTTAGGGTTAGGGTTAGGGTTAGGTGGTGGAAACAAAAGTGATTTTTTCCTACGCTAGGAAATCAGGCCTCAACGACTTCAACTGCTGAAAAACATGATTTGAAAATCTCACAATTTGAACAAAAATTTGACATTATCCAATTCTCTCAATAATCATAGCAAATTGTTGCAAATTCTCCCCTGACACATTTCGCAGTGGAAACAATACTGTTTTTATCCTTCACTAGAAAATCAGGGTTAGGGTTAATGTTAGGGTTAGGGTTAGGGTTAGGGTTAGGGTTAGGGTTAGGGTTAGGGTTAGGGTTAGGGTTAGGGTTAGGGTTAGGGTTAGGGTTAGGTGGTGGAAACAAAAGCGATATATTCCTACGCTAGAAAATCAGGCCTCAGCGACTTCAACTGCTGAAAAACATTTTTTGAAAATCTCACAATTTGAACAAAAATCTCACGTTATCCAATTCTCTCAAAAATCACGCCAAATTGTAGGAAATTCTCCCTTGAGAAGTTTGGCATTGGAAACCGAAACGTTTTTATCCTACGCTAGGAAATCAGGCCTTGGTGACTTCATCTGCTGAAAAACATTGTTTGAAAATCTCACAATTTGAACAAAAATCTGACTTGATCCAATACTCTCAATAATCCTCCCAAATTGTTGCAAATTGTCCGCTGACACATTTCGCAGTTGAAAAAATAGTGTTCTCATCCTTCACTAGAAAATCAGGGTTAGGGTTAGGGTTAGGGTTAGGGTTAGGTTTCGGGTTAGGGTTAGGTTTCGGGTTAGGGTTAGGGTTAGGGTTAGGGTTAGGTGGTGGAAACAAAAGCGATTTTTTCCTACGCTAGAAAATCAGGCCTCAACGAATTCAACTGCTGAAAAACATTATTTGAAAATCTCACATTTTGAACAAAAATCCGACGTTATCCAATTCTCTCAATAATCGTACCAAATTGTTGCAAATTCTCCCCTGACACATTACGCAGTGGAAACAATACTGCTTTTATCCTTCACTAGAAAATCAGGGTTAGGGTTAATGTTAGGGTTAGGGTTAGGGTTAGGGTTAGGGTTAGGGTTAGGGTTAGGGTTAGGGTTAGGTGGTGGAAACAAAAGCGATATTTTCCTACGCTAGAAAATCAGGCCTCGGCGACTTCAACTGCTGCAAAACATGTTTTGAAAATCTCACAATTTGAACAAAAATCTGACGTTATCCAATTCTCTCAAAAATCGCGCCAAATTGTAGCAAATTCTCCCTTGACACATTTCGCAGTGGAAACAATACTGTTTTTATCCTTCACTAGAAAATCAGGGTTAGGGTTAATGTTAGGGTTAGGGTTTGGGTTAGGGTTAGGTGGTGGAAACAAAAGCGATTTTTTCCTACGCTTGAAAATCAGGCCTCGGCGACTTCAACTGCTGAAAAACATTATTTGAAAATCTCACAATTTGAACAAAAAACTAACGTTATCATATTCTCTCAATAATCGTACCAAATTGTTGCAAATTCTCCCCTGACACATTTCGCAGTGGAAACAATACTGTTTTTATCCTTCACTAGAAAATCAGGTTTAGGGTTAATGTTAGGGTTAGGGTTAGGGTTAGGGTTAGGGTTAGGGTTAGGGTTAGGGTTAGGTGGTGGAAACAAAAGTGATTTTTTCCTACGCTAGAAAATCAGGCCTCAACGACTTCAACTGCTGAAAAACATTTTTTTGAAAATCTCACAATTTGAACAAAAATCTGACGTGATCCAATACTCTCAATAATCGTGTCAAATTGTTGCAAATTCTCCGCTGACACATTTCACAGTTCAAAAAATAGTGTTCTCATCCTTCACTAGAAAATCAGGGTTAGGGTTAGGGTTAGGGTTAGGGTTAGGATTAGGGTTAGGGTTAGGGTTAGGGTTAGGGTTAGAGTTAGGGTTAGGGTTAGGGTTAGGGTTAGGGTTAGGGTTAGGTGGTGGAAACAAAAGCGATTTTTTTCCTACCCTAGAAAATCAGGCCTCAACGATTTCAACTGCTGAAAAACATTATTTGAAAATCTCACAATTTGAACAAAAATCTGACGTGATCCAATACTCTCAATAATCCTACCAAATTGTTGCAAATTGTCCGCTGACACATTTCGCAGTGGAAAAAATAGTGTTCTCATCCTTCACTAGAAAATCAGGGTTAGGGTTAGGGTTAGGGTTAGGGTTAGGGTTGGGTTAGGGTTAGGGTTAGGGTTAGGGTTAGGGTTAGCGTTAGGGTTAGGGTTAGGGTTAGGGTTAGGTGGTGGAAACAAAAGTGATTTTTTCCTACGCTAGGAAATCAGGCCTCAACGACTTCAACTGCTGAAAAACATGATTTGAAAATCTCACAATTTGAACAAAAATTTGACATTATCCAATTCTCTCAATAATCATAGCAAATTGTTGCAAATTCTCCCCTGACACATTTCGCAGTGGAAACAATACTGTTTTTATCCTTCACTAGAAAATCAGGGTTAGGGTTAATGTTAGGGTTAGGGTTAGGGTTAGGGTTAGGGTTAGGGTTAGGGTTAGGGTTAGGGTTAGGGTTAGGGTTAGGGTTAGGGTTAGGGTTAGGGTTAGGTGGTGGAAACAAAAGCGATATATTCCTACGCTAGAAAATCAGGCCTCAGCGACTTCAACTGCTGAAAAACATTTTTTGAAAATCTCACAATTTGAACAAAAATCTCACGTTATCCAATTCTCTCAAAAATCACGCCAAATTGTAGGAAATTCTCCCTTGAGAAGTTTGGCATTGGAAACCGAAACGTTTTTATCCTACGCTAGGAAATCAGGCCTTGGTGACTTCATCTGCTGAAAAACATTGTTTGAAAATCTCACAATTTGAACAAAAATCTGACTTGATCCAATACTCTCAATAATCCTCCCAAATTGTTGCAAATTGTCCGCTGACACATTTCGCAGTTGAAAAAATAGTGTTCTCATCCTTCACTAGAAAATCAGGGTTAGGGTTAGGGTTAGGGTTAGGGTTAGGGTTAGGGTTAGGGTTAGGGTTAGGGTTAGGGTTAGGGTTAGGGTTAGGGTTAGGGTTAGGGTGAGGTGCTGGAAACAAAAGCGATTTTTTCCTACGCTAGAAAATCAGGCCTGAACGAATTCAACTGCTGAAAAACATTATTTGAAAATCTCACATTTTGAACAAAAATCCGACGTTATCCAATTCTCTCAAAAGTGGTGCCAAATTGTTGCAAATTCTTCCCTGAGATGTTTGGCGTTGGAAACTGAAGCATTTTTAATCCTCTGCTAGGAAATGTGGCCTCGGCGAATTCAAGAGCAGAAAAACGTTTATCGAAAATTTCACAAATTCACCCAAACTCTGACGTTATTCAAGTCTCTCAAAAATGGTGCCAAACTGCTCAAAATTCTATACTGAAAGATTTCGCTGTGGAAACAATAGTTTTTGTATCCTTAGCCAGAATATCAGGGTTAGGGTTAGGGTTAGGGTTAGGGTTAGGGTTAGGGTTAGGGTTAGGGTTAGGGTTAGGGTTAGGGTTAGGGTTAGGGTTAGGGTTAGGGTTAGGGTTAGGGTTAGGGTTAGGGTTAGGGTTAGGGTTAGGGTTAGCTGGTGGAAACAAAAGTGTTTTTTCCTATGCTAGAAAATCAGGCCTTGGCGACTACACTTGCGGAAAAAGTTTTTTTAAATTTCACAATTTCACGAAAAATCTTACGTTATCCAATTCTCTCAAAAATGGTGACAAATTGTTGCAAATTCTCCCCTGAGAGGTTTGGCAATGGAAAAGTGTTTTTATCTTAGGTGAGAAAATCAGGCTTTGGCGACACTACGAGCAGAAAAACATTTTTTGAAAATTTCACAATTGGACCAAAAATCTGACGTTATCCAATTAACTCAAAAATGGTGCCAAATTGTTGAAAAATCTCCCCTGGAGGTTTGGCGTTGGAAACTGAAGCATTTTTAATCCCCCGCTAAGAAATGTGGCCTCAGCGACTTCAAGAGCAGAAAAACATTTTTTGAAAATTTCACAATTTGACAAAAAATCTGACGTTATCCAATTCTCTCAAAAGTGGTGCCAAATTGTTGCAAATTCTTCCCTGAGCGGTTTGGCGTTGGAAACTGAAGCATTTTTAATCCTCCGCTAGGAAATGTGGCCTCGGCGACTTCAAGAGCAGAAAAACGTTTTTCGAAAATTTCACAAATTCACCCAAACTCTGACATTATTCAAGTCTCTCAATAATGGTGCCAAACTGCTCAAAATTCTCCCCTGAAAGATTTCGCTGTGGAAACAATAGTTTTTTTTATCCTTAGTCAGAATATCAGGGTTAGGGTTAGGGTTAGGGTTAGGTTTAGGTTTAGGTGTAGTGTTAGGGTTAGGGTTAGGGTTAGGGTTAGGGTTAGGGTTAGGGTTAGGGTTAGGGTTAGGGTTAGGGTTAGGGTTAGGGTTAGGGTTAGGGTTAGGGTTAGGGTTAGGGTTAGGGTTAGGGTTAGGGTTAGGGTAAGGGTTAGCTGGTGGAAACAAAAGTGTTTTTTCCTATGCTAGAAAATCAGGCCTTGGTGACTTCATCTGCTGAAAAACATTGTTTGAAAATCTCACAATTTGAACAAAAATCTGACTTGATCCAATACTCTCAATAATCCTCCCAAATTGTTGCAAATTGTCCGCTGACACATTTCGCAGTTGAAAAAATAGTGTTCTCATCCTTCACTAGAAAATCAGGGTTAGGGTTAGGGTTAGGGTTAGGGTTAGAGTTAGGGTTAGGGTTAGGGTTAGGGTTAGGGTTAGGGTTAGGGTTAGGGTTAGGGTGAGGTGCTGGAAACAAAAGCGATTTTTTCCTACGCTAGAAAATCAGGCCTCAACGAATTCAACTGCTGAAAAACATTATTTGAAAATCTCACATTTTGAACAAAAATCCGACGTTATCCAATTCTCTCAAAAGTGGTGCCAAATTGTTGCAAATTCTTCCCTGAGATGTTTGGCGTTGGAAACTGAAGCATTTTTAATCCTCCGCTAGGAAATGTGGCCTCGGCGAATTCAAGAGCAGAAAAACGTTTATCGAAAATTTCACAAATTCACCCAAACTCTGACGTTATTCAAGTCTCTCAAAAATGGTGCCAAACTGCTCAAAATTCTATACTGAAAGATTTCGCTGTGGAAACAATAGTTTTTTTTATCCTTAGCCAGAATATCAGGGTTAGGGTTAGGGTTAGGGTTAGGGTTAGGGTTAGGGTTAGGGTTAGGGTTAGGGTTAGGGTTAGGGTTAGGGTTAGGGTTAGGGTTAGGGTTAGGGTTAGGGTTAGCTGGTGGAAACAAAAGTGTTTTTTCCTATTCTAGAAAATCAGGCCTTGGCGACTACACTTGCGGAAAAAGTTTTTTTAAATTTCACAATTTCACGAAAAATCTTAGGTTATCCAATTCTCTCAAAAATGGTGACAAATTGTTGCAAATTCTCCCCTGAGAGGTTTGGCAATGGAAAAGTGTTTTTATCTTAGGTGAGAAAATCAGGCTTTGGCGACACTACGAGCAGAAAAACATTTTTTGAAAATTTCACAATTGGACCAAAAATCTGACGTTATCCAATTAACTCAAAAATGGTGCCAAATTGTTGAAAAATCTCCCCTGGAGGTTTGGCGTTGGAAGCTGAAGCATTTTTAATCCCCCGCTAAGAAATGTGGCCTCAGCGACTTCAAGAGCAGAAAAACATTTTTTGAAAATTTCACAATTTGACAAAAAATCTGACGTTATCCAATTCTCTCAAATGTGGTGCCAAATTGTTGCAAATTCTTCCCTGAGCGGTTTGGCGTTGGAAACTGAAGCATTTTTAATCCTCCGCTAGGAAATGTGGCCTCGGCGACTTCAAGAGCAGAAAAACGTTTTTCGAAAATTTCACAATTGGACCAAAAATCTGACGTTATCCAATTAACTCAATAATGGTGCCAAACTGCTCAAAATTCTCCCCTGAAAGATTTCGCTGTGGAAACAATAGTTTTTTGTATCCTTAGCCAGAATATGAGTGTTAGGTTTAGGGTTAGGTTTAGGTTTAGATGTAGGGTTAGGGTTAGGGTTAGGGTTAGGGTTAGGGTTAGGGTTAGGGTTAGGGTTAGGGTTAGGGTTAGGGTTAGGGTTAGGGTTAGGGTTAGGGTTAGGGTTAGCTGGTGGAAACAAAAGTGTTTTTTCGTATGCTAGAAAATCAGGCCTTGGCGACTACACTTGCGGAAAAAGTTCTTTTTTTAAACTTCACAATTTCACCAAAAATCTTAGTTTATCCAATTCTCTAAAAAATGGTGCCAAATTGTTGCAAATTCTCCCCTGAAAGATTTCTCTGTGGAAACAATAGTTTTTTATCCATAGCCAGAATATCAGGGTTAGGGTTAGGGTTAGGGTTAGGGTTAGGGTTAGGGTTAGGGTTAGGGTTAGGGTTAGGGTTAGGGTTAGGGTTAGGGTTAGGGTTAGCTGGTGGAAACAAAAGTGTTTTTTCCTATGCTAGAAAATCAGGCCTTGGCGACTACACTTGCGGAAAAAGTTTTTTTAAATTTCACAATTTCACGAAAAATCTTACGTTATCCAATTCTCTCAAAAATGGTGACAAATTGTTGCAAATTCTCCCCTGAGAGGTTTGGCAATGGAAAAGTGTTTTTATCTTAGGTGAGAAAATCAGGCTTTGGCGACACTACGAGCAGAAAAACATTTTTTGAAAATTTCACAATTGGACCAAAAATCTGACGTTATCCAATTAACTCAAAAATGGTGCCAAATTGTTGAAAAATCTCCCCTGGAGGTTTGGCGTTGGAAACTGAAGCATTTTTAATCCCCCGCTAAGAAATGTGGCCTCAGCGACTTCAAGAGCAGAAAAACATTTTTTGAAAATTTCACAATTTGACAAAAAATCTGACGTTATCCAATTCTCTCAAAAGTGGTGCCAAATTGTTGCAAATTCTTCCCTGAGCGGTTTGGCGTTGGAAACTGAAGCATTTTTAATCCTCCGCTAGGAAATGTGGCCTCGGCGACTTCAAGAGCAGAAAAACGTTTTTCGAAAATTTCACAAATTCACCCAAACTCTGACATTATTCAAGTCTCTCAATAATGGTGCCAAACTGCTCAAAATTCTCCCCTGAAAGATTTCGCTGTGGAAACAATAGTTTTTTTTATCCTTAGTCAGAATATCAGGGTTAGGGTTAGGGTTAGGGTTAGGTTTAGGTTTAGGTGTAGTGTTAGGGTTAGGGTTAGGGTTAGGGTTAGGGTTAGGGTTAGGGTTAGGGTTAGGGTTAGGGTTAGGGTTAGGGTTAGGGTTAGGGTTAGGGTTAGGGTAAGGGTTAGCTGGTGGAAACAAAAGTGTTTTTTCCTATGCTAGAAAATCAGGCCTTGGTGACTTCATCTGCTGAAAAACATTGTTTGAAAATCTCACAATTTGAACAAAAATCTGACTTGATCCAATACTCTCAATAATCCTCCCAAATTGTTGCAAATTGTCCGCTGACACATTTCGCAGTTGAAAAAATAGTGTTCTCATCCTTCACTAGAAAATCAGGGTTAGGGTTAGGGTTAGGGTTAGGGTTAGAGTTAGGGTTAGGGTTAGGGTTAGGGTTAGGGTTAGGGTTAGGGTTAGGGTTAGGGTTAGGGTGAGGTGCTGGAAACAAAAGCGATTTTTTCCTACGCTAGAAAATCAGGCCTCAACGAATTCAACTGCTGAAAAACATTATTTGAAAATCTCACATTTTGAACAAAAATCCGACGTTATCCAATTCTCTCAAAAGTGGTGCCAAATTGTTGCAAATTCTTCCCTGAGATGTTTGGCGTTGGAAACTGAAGCATTTTTAATCCTCCGCTAGGAAATGTGGCCTCGGCGAATTCAAGAGCAGAAAAACGTTTATCGAAAATTTCACAAATTCACCCAAACTCTGACGTTATTCAAGTCTCTCAAAAATGGTGCCAAACTGCTCAAAATTCTATACTGAAAGATTTCGCTGTGGAAACAATAGTTTTTTTTATCCTTAGCCAGAATATCAGGGTTAGGGTTAGGGTTAGGGTTAGGGTTAGGGTTAGGGTTAGGGTTAGGGTTAGGGTTAGGGTTAGCTGGTGGAAACAAAAGTGTTTTTTCCTATTCTAGAAAAACAGGCCTTGGCGACTACACTTGCGGAAAAAGTTTTTTTAAATTTCACAATTTCACGAAAAATCTTAGGTTATCCAATTCTCTCAAAAATGGTGACAAATTGTTGCAAATTCTCCCCTGAGAGGTTTGGCAATGGAAAAGTGTTTTTATCTTAGGTGAGAAAATCAGGCTTTGGCGACACTACGAGCAGAAAAACATTTTTTGAAAATTTCACAATTGGACAAAAAATCTGACGTTATCCAATTAACTCAAAAATGGTGCCAAATTGTTGAAAAATCTCCCCTGGAGGTTTGGCGTTGGAAACTGAAGCATTTTTAATCCCCCGCTAAGAAATGTGGCCTCAGCGACTTCAAGAGCAGAAAAACATTTTTTGAAAATTTCACAATTTGACAAAAAATCTGACGTTATCCAATTCTCTCAAAAGTGGTGCCAAATTGTTGCAAATTCTTCCCTGAGCGGTTTGGCGTTGGAAACTGAAGCATTTTTAATCCTCCGCTAGGAAATATGGCCTCGGCGACTTCAAGAGCAGAAAAACGTTTTTCGAAAATTTCACAAATTCACCCAAACTCTGACATTATTCAAGTCTCTCAATAATGGTGCCAAACTGCTCAAAATTCTCCCCTGAAAGATTTCGCTGTGGAAACAATAGTTTTTTTTATCCTTAGTCAGAATATCAGGGTTAGGGTTAGGGTTAGGGTTAGGTTTAGGTTTAGGTGTAGTGTTAGGGTTAGGGTTAGGGTTAGGGTTAGGGTTAGGGTTAGCTGGTGGAAACAAAAGTGTTTTTTCCTATGCTAGAAAATCAGGCCTTGGCGACTACACTTGTGGAAAAAGTTTTTTTAAATTTCACAATTTCACGAAAAATCTTACGTTATCCAATTCTCTCAAAAATGGTGACAAATTGTTGCAAATTCTTCCCTGAGCGGTTTGGCGTTGGAAACTGAAGCATTTTTAATCCTCCGCTAGGAAATGTGGCCTCGGTGACTTCAAGAGCAGAAAAACGTTTTTCGAAAATTTCACAAATTCACCCAAACTCTGACATTATTCAAGTCTCTCAATAATGGTGCCAAACTGCTCAAAATTCTCCCCTGAAAGATTTCGCTGTGGAAACAATAGTTTTTTGTATCCTTAGCCAGAATATGAGTGTTAGGTTTAGGGTTAGGTTTAGGTTTAGGTGTAGTGTTAGGGTTAGGGTTAGGGTTAGGGTTAGGGTTAGGGTTAGGGTTAGGGTTAGGGTTAGGGTTAGGGTTAGGGTTAGGGTTAGGGTTAGGGTTAGGGTTAGGGTTAGGGTTAGGGTTAGGGTTAGGGTAAGGGTTAGCTGGTGGAAACAAAAGTGTTTTTTCCTATGCTAGAAAATCAGGCCTTGGTGACTTCATCTGCTGAAAAACATTGTTTGAAAATCTCACAATTTGAACAAAAATCTGACTTGATCCAATACTCTCAATAATCCTCCCAAATTGTTGCAAATTGTCCGCTGACACATTTCGCAGTTGAAAAAATAGTGTTCTCATCCTTCACTAGAAAATCAGGGTTAGGGTTAGGGTTAGGGTTAGGGTTAGAGTTAGGGTCAGGGTTAGGGTTAGGGTTAGGGTTAGGGTTAGGGTTAGGGTTAGGGTTAGGGTTAGGGTTAGGGTGAGGTGCTGGAAACAAAAGCGATTTTTTCCTACGCTAGAAAATCAGGCCTCAACGAATTCAACTGCTGAAAAACATTATTTGAAAATCTCACATTTTGAACAAAAATCCGACGTTATCCAATTCTCTCAAAAGTGGTGCCAAATTGTTGCAAATTCTTCCCTGAGATGTTTGGCGTTGGAAACTGAAGCATTTTTAATCCTCTGCTAGGAAATGTGGCCTCGGCGAATTCAAGAGCAGAAAAACGTTTATCGAAAATTTCACAAATTCACCCAAACTCTGACGTTATTCAAGTCTCTCAAAAATGGTGCCAAACTGCTCAAAATTCTATACTGAAAGATTTCGCTGTGGAAACAATAGTTTTTTTTATCCTTAGCCAGAATATCAGGGTTAGGGTTAGGGTTAGGGTTAGGGTTAGGGTTAGGGTTAGGGTTAGGGTTAGGGTTAGGGTTAGGGTTAGCTGGTGGAAACAAAAGTGTTTTTTCCTATGCTAGAAAATCAGGCCTTGGCGACTACACTTGCGGAAAAAGTTTTTTTAAATTTCACAATTTCACGAAAAATCTTAGGTTATCCAATTCTCTCAAAAATGGTGACAAATTGTTGCAAATTCTCCCCTGAGAGGTTTGGCAATGGAAAAGTGTTTTTATCTTAGGTGAGAAAATCAGGCTTTGGCGACACTACGAGCAGAAAAACATTTTTTGAAAATTTCACAATTGGACCAAAAATCTGACGTTATCCAATTAACTCAAAAATGGTGCCAAATTGTTGAAAAATCTCCCCTGGAGGTTTGGCGTTGGAAACTGAAGCATTTTTAATCCCCCGCTAAGAAATGTGGCCTCAGCGACTTCAAGAGCAGAAAAACATTTTTTGAAAATTTCACAATTTGACAAAAAATCTGACGTTATCCAATTCTCTCAAAAGTGGTGCCAAATTGTTGCAAATTCTTCCCTGAGCGGTGTGGCGTTGGAAACTGAAGCATTTTTAATCCTCCGCTAGGAAATGTGGCCTCGGCGACTTCAAGAGCAGAAAAACGTTTTTCGAAAATTTCACAAATTCACCCAAACTCTGACATTATTCAAGTCTCTCAAAAATGGTGCCAAACTGCTCAAAATTCTCCCCTGAAAGATTTCGCTGTGGAAACAATAGTTTTTTTTATCCTTAGTCAGAATATCAGGGTTAGGGTTAGGGTTAGGGTTAGGTTTAGGTTTAGGTGTAGTGTTAGGGTTAGGGTTAGGGTTAGGGTTAGGGTTAGGGTTAGGGTTAGGGTTAGGGTTAGGGTTAGGGTTAGGGTTAGGGTTAGGGTTAGGGTTAGGGTTAGGGTTAGGGTTAGCTGGTGGAAACAAAAGTGTTTTTTCCTATGCTAGAAAATCAGGCCTTGGCGACTACACGTGCGGAAAAAGTTTTTTTAAATTTCACAATTTCACGAAAAATCTTACGTTATCCAATTCTCTCAAAAATGGTGACAAATTGTTGCAAATTCTTCCCTGAGCGGTTTGGCGTTGGAAACTGAAGCATTTTTAATCCTCCGCTAGGAAATGTGGCCTCGGTGACTTCAAGAGCAGAAAAACGTTTTTCGAAAATTTCACAAATTCACCCAAACTCTGACATTATTCAAGTCTCTCAATAATGGTGCCAAACTGCTCAAAATTCTCCCCTGAAAGATTTCGCTGTGGAAACAATAGTTTTTTGTATCCTTAGCCAGAATATGAGTGTTAGGTTTAGGGTTAGGTTTAGGTTTAGGTGTAGTGTTAGGGTTAGGGTTAGGCTTAGGCTTAGGCTTAGGCTTAGGCTTAGGGTTAGGGTTAGGGTTAGGGTTAGGGTTAGGGTTAGGGTTAGGGTTCGGGTTAGGGTTAGGGTTAGGGTTAGGGTTAGGGTTAGGGTTAGGGTAAGGGTTAGCTGGTGGAAACAAAAGTGTTTTTTCCTATGCTAGAAAATCAGGCCTTGGTGACTTCATCTGCTGAAAAACATTGTTTGAAAATCTCACAATTTGAACAAAAATCTGACTTGATCCAATACTCTCAATAATCCTCCCAAATTGTTGCAAATTGTCCGCTGACACATTTCGCAGTTGAAAAAATAGTGTTCTCATCCTTCACTAGAAAATCAGGGTTAGGGTTAGGGTTAGGGTTAGGGTTCGGTTTAGGGTTAGGGTTAGGGTTAGAGTTAGGGTTAGGGTTAGGGTTAGGGTTAGGGTTAGGGTTAGGGTTAGGGTTAGGGTTAGGGTTAGGGTTAGGGTTAGGGTGAGGTGCTGGAAACAAAAGCGATTTTTTCCTACGCTAGAAAATCAGGCCTCAACGAATTCAACTGCTGAAAAACATTATTTGAAAATCTCACATTTTGAACAAAAATCCGACGTTATCCAATTCTCTCAAAAGTGGTGCCAAATTGTTGCAAATTCTTCCCTGAGATGTTTGGCGTTGGAAACTGAAGCATTTTTAATCCTCTGCTAGGAAATGTGGCCTCGGCGAATTCAAGAGCAGAAAAACGTTTATCGAAAATTTCACAAATTCACCCAAACTCTGACGTTATTCAAGTCTCTCAAAAATGGTGCCAAACTGCTCAAAATTCTATACTGAAAGATTTCGCTGTGGAAACAATAGTTTTTTTTATCCTTAGCCAGAATATCAGGGTTAGGGTTAGGGTTAGGGTTAGGGTTAGGGTTAGGGTTAGGGTTAGGGTTAGGGTTAGGGTTAGGGTTAGGGTTAGGGTTAGGGTTAGGGTTAGCTGGTGGAAACAAAAGTGTTTTTTCCTATGCTAGAAAATCAGGCCTTGGCGACTACACTTGCGGAAAAAGTTTTTTTAAATTTCACAATTTCACGAAAAATCTTAGGTTATCCAATTCTCTCAAAAATGGTGACAAATTGTTGCAAATTCTCCCCTGAGAGGTTTGGCAATGGAAAAGTGTTTTTATCTTAGGTGAGAAAATCAGGCTTTGGCGACACTACGAGCAGAAAAACATTTTTTGAAAATTTCACAATTGGACCAAAAATCTGACGTTATCCAATTAACTCAAAAATGGTGCCAAATTGTTGAAAAATCTCCCCTGGAGGTTTGGCGTTGGAAACTGAAGCATTTTTAATCCCCCGCTAAGAAATGTGGCCTCAGCGACTTCAAGAGCAGAAAAACATTTTTTGAAAATTTCACAATTTGACAAAAAATCTGACGTTATCCAATTCTCTCAAAAGTGGTGCCAAATTGTTGCAAATTCTTCCCTGAGCGGTGTGGCGTTGGAAACTGAAGCATTTTTAATCCTCCGCTAGGAAATGTGGCCTCGGCGACTTCAAGAGCAGAAAAACGTTTTTCGAAAATTTCACAAATTCACCCAAACTCTGACATTATTCAAGTCTCTCAATAATGGTGCCAAACTGCTCAAAATTCTCCCCTGAAAGATTTCGCTGTGGAAACAATAGTTTTTTTTATCCTTAGTCAGAATATCAGGGTTAGGGTTAGGGTTAGGGTTAGGTTTAGGTTTAGGTGTAGTGTTAGGGTTAGGGTTAGGGTTAGGGTTAGGGTTAGGGTTAGGGTTAGGGTTAGGGTTAGGGTTAGGGTTAGGGTTAGGGTTAGGGTTAGGGTTAGGGTTAGGGTTAGGGTTAGGGTTAGCTGGTGGAAACAAAAGTGTTTTTTCCTATGCTAGAAAATCAGGCCTTGGCGACTACACGTGCGGAAAAAGTTTTTTTAAATTTCACAATTTCACGAAAAATCTTACGTTATCCAATTCTCTCAAAAATGGTGACAAATTGTTGCAAATTCTTCCCTGAGCGGTTTGGCGTTGGAAACTGAAGCATTTTTAATCCTCCGCTAGGAAATGTGGCCTCGGTGACTTCAAGAGCAGAAAAACGTTTTTCGAAAATTTCACAAATTCACCCAAACTCTGACATTATTCAAGTCTCTCAATAATGGTGCCAAACTGCTCAAAATTCTCCCCTGAAAGATTTCGCTGTGGAAACAATAGTTTTTTGTATCCTTAGCCAGAATATGAGTGTTAGGTTTAGGGTTAGGTTTAGGTTTAGGTGTAGTGTTAGGGTTAGGGTTAGGCTTAGGCTTAGGCTTAGGCTTAGG
>JAWWNI010000663.1:87500-97500 GCA_034642065.1 Darevskia nairensis | reverse complement strand
GAAAAAGTTTTTTTCAATTTCACAATTTCACGAAAAATCTTACGTTATCCAATTCTCTCAAAAATGGTGACAAATTGTTACAAATTCTCCCCTGAGAGGTTTGGCAATGGAAAAGTGTTTTTATCTTAGGTGAGAAAATCAGGCTTTGGCGACACTACGAGCAGAAAAACATTTTTTGAAAATTTCACAATTGGACCAAAAATCTGACGTTATCCAATTAACTCAAAAATATTGCCAAATTGTTGAAAAATCTCCCCTGGAGGTTTGGCGTTGGAAACTGAAGCATTTTTAATCCCCCGCTAAGAAATGTGGCCTCAGCGACTTCAAGAGCAGAAAAACATTTTTTGAAAATTTCACAATTTGACAAAACATCTGACGTTATCCAATTCTCTCAAAAGTCGTGCCAAATTGTTGCAAATTCTTCCCTGAGCGGTTTGGCGTTGGAAACTGAAGCATTTATAATCCTCCGCTAGGAAATGTGGCCTCGGCGACTTCAAGAGCAGAAAAACGTTTTTCGAAAATTTCACAAATTCACCCAAACTCTGACATTATTCAAGTCTCTCAATAATGGTGCCAAACTGCTCAAAATTCTCCCCTGAAAGATTTCGCTGTGGAAACAATAGTTTTTTGTATCCTTAGCCAGAATATGAGGGTTAGGTTTGGGGTTAGGTTTAGGTTTAGGTTTTGGTTTAGGGTTAGGGTTAGGGTTAGGGTTAGGGTTAGGGTTAGGGTTAGGGTTAGGGTTAGGGTTAGGGTTAGGGTTAGGGTTAGGGTTAGGGTTAGGGTTAGGTGGTGGAAACAAAAGTGTTTTTTCCTATGCTAGAAAATCAGGCCTTGGTGACTACACTCGCGGAAAAAGTTCTTTTTTTAAACTTCACAATTTCACCAAAAATCTTTTTTTTTTTTATAATGCTTTTTATTGATTTTCTTGTTACACATATTTTTACACATTATATTTCATACATATTTACATCATTGTCTCTCTGCCGAGATGTGACCTCCCTCCCTCCTTTCAACGGTTTTCTTATCATAGTTAATTTTTGCGTTTTTATTTTTCCCCTACCCCTGATCTTCTCTTAGTTTTCACAAATTTTCTCCCGATCAGGTGCTGTTTGGTTCCAAGCATGTAGGGATCACAAAAATCCTGTCAGTGTTTTCAAACTTGTACAGTTTTCTTTTAGGTAATCTACAAATTTACTCCATTCTACAATGAACTTCTGGTCGTCTTGGTTTCTAACCTTACCCGTCATCTTTGCCACTTCGGCATATTCCATCATTTTTTGCTGCCAATCTTTTACTGTTGGTACCTCTTGTACCTTCCACTTTTGGGCAATTAATAGCCTAGCAGCGGTGGACGCGTACATAACCAGTCTCTGGTCTGCTCTTTTAATTTCTTTTCCCATCAAACCTATCAGGAACACCTCTGGTTTTTTGGGAAATGTATATTTTAGCATCTTTTTTAATTCATTGTAAATTGCTTCCCAGAACCCCTTAATCCTGTCACACGTCCACCACATATGGAAGAATTCCCCATCCTTCTCCTTGCATCTCCAACACAATTTATCTTTTGTTTTGTACATTTTTGCTATTTTAATTGGAGTCATGTACCATCGGTACAGCATCTTCATTACATTCTCTTTTAGGATGGTACAGGCCGTAAATTTTAAATTTTGATTCCATAATTTTATCCAGTGTGCCACCCGAAACGGTTATTAAAGCCTTCAAGGTCTAACAAATCATCTTTATCCAATCTTAACCACTCTCTCAGCCAACACAAACACGATGCCTCGTAATAAAATTTAATGTCTGGCATGGAGAAACCACCCCTTTCTTTTCTATCAACCATTAATTTATGTTTTATCCTTGGTGTTTTCCCCTGCCAGACAAATTTTGAAAAAGTCCTTTGCCATTCCTTAAGTTGTCTGGTGCCTCTTATAATAGGAATCATTTGAAAAAGGAATAGCAACCTAGGTAAGGCGCTCATCTTAATGGCAGCGATTCTGCCCATTAACGACATGCTCAGTTTGTTCCATTTTTCCAGGTCTTTCTCAACTTCTCTCCACGTGGGTATATAATTATCTGTAAATAGATTAATATTTTTTGGGGTAAGCCAGATCCCTAGATATTTAATTTTTTTTGTCACAGTAATGCCAGAGTTTTGTTGTAGATCAATAACTTCTTCCTTCTGCATATTCTTCACCAGCATTTTGGTTTTCTTCTTGTTCAGCTTCAATCCCGCTAATTTTCCAAACTCTTCAATCTTCTTCAATGCTTCCATTACACTTACTTGTGGCTCTTCTAATGTTAATACTAGGTCATCGGCAAAAGCCTTCAATTTAAATTCTTTTGCTCGGACCTTTATCCCTTTTATTGTTTCCGCTTCTCTTAGATTTGTTGTTAATACCTCAAGCACTGTAATAAATAGCAGCGGAGACAGCGGACAACCCTGTCTCGTGCCTTTCCGAATATTAAAACTTTCTGATAAATTATTATTAACAATTAGTTTAGCATTTTGATCTGAATAGATTGCATTGATGCCCTTTCCAAATTTACCACCTAATCCCATCACTTCTAAATTCTTTTTCATAAATGACCAGGATACTTTATCGAAAGCTTTCTCCGCATCAATGAATACCAGAGCTGCTTTTTTGTTAATCTTTAGGTCCAAATACTCAATTATATCTATTATATTTCGCACATTATCTTTCATTTGTCGCCCTGGTAAAAAACCATTTTGGTCCCTGTGGATTATTCCTTGCAGAACTTCTTTCATTCTACATGCCAACACATCTGCAAATAGCTTATAATCGTTATTTAATAACGAGATCGGTCTATAGTTCTTTACGTCTAATAAATCTGTATCTGGCTTAGGGATTAATGTAATATGAGCTTCTTTCCACGAGTTTGGAATTTGACCTTTCTCTAAAATATTATTCATTACTTCCACCAATACTGGAGCCACTTGGTCTTTTAAAGTTCTATAATATTTTGATGACAATCCGTCTGGTCCTGGTGACTTTCCGATTTTCATTCTTTTTATTGCCAATTGGATTTCTATCAATGATATTGGTTTGTTTAGTTGATCTTGTAATTCCTTATTAATTCTTTTTAATCCATGTTTTCTCAAATATTCATCCATCTCCTCTTCATCTTCTTCTTCTTTCTGGTATAATTCTTTGTAGAATTTATGAAAAATTTCTCTAATTTCTTTCGGATTCTCCGTCACCTCATTATCTTTCTGTATTTTAGTTATTACTTTCTGCGTTTGTCTTTTCTTCAACTGCCAAGCTAAAAGTTTTCCTGTTTTATTTGCATATTTGAAGTTCCGTTGTTTCATCCACTTTATCTTCCACTCGATCTCTTGATTTACTATCATAGAAAATTGGGATTTTAGCATCTTGATGTTATTTTTGGTCTCACTACATCCTGGTTTTGAATCAATTTTTCCTCGCTCTCTTTCAGATATTTTAAGATTTCTTCTTTTTTCCTTTCCCTTTCCTTTTTCTTAAAACTATTTTGCTGTATCATAAAGCCCCGCATAACAGCTTTACTTGCATCCCAGACCGTGTTCAGGTTCGTTTCTCCATTCATATTCAAATTGAAATATTCTTTAATTGTTTCTTTCGCTTTCTCCACTACTCTGTGGTCATCCATTAAACCTTCATTCATTCTCCACCGAAATGAGGATTGTTCTCCACTCATTTCCATATAAATTGCGTTGTGATCTGACAACGTTCTTGGGAGGATTTCCACTTTCTTTACCTTTATCCCTATTTCTTTAGAAGTCCATATATAATCAATTCTTCCCGAACTTTGATTTGGTTCGGAGAAGAATGTGAACTGTTTAGTCATTGGATGTTTAGATCTCCATATGTCTATTAATTCAAAATTTTCTGTCATATTCAGAAAGGACTTGGGTAGTTTCCCTTCAAAGGTATCCTTTCTCCTTGCCGATCTATCCAACTCTGGTGTCACTACCCCATTCAAATCCCCCATCAAAATCATCTTTTGATCCATGTACTCCATCAAGCTCTCATTTAGTTTTTTATAAAAATCAGCCTTTTTTTCGTTTGGCGCATACACCCCTATTAATAATATTTTCTGTCCTTGTAACGTCATTTGAACTGCTACCACCCTTCCTTCCCCATCTTTATAAACTAATTTTGGTTCATACTTTGCTTTTATATATAATACCACTCCTCTCTTTTTACACTCTCCTGCTGTTACGAAATCCAATCCCAATCTTTTATTTATCAGTATTCTTTCATGTTTTTTTGCAATATGTGTCTCTTGTAAACATATAATGTCTAGATTTTGCTTATTTAAAATATGTTCTACTTTATTTCGTTTAATCTTACAATTTAACCCATTAATATTCCAGGACAACAATTTCAGCGTCATTAAACAATTTCAACGTCTGGTTCAGGAATTTCTTTACTCTTCAGTTACTTTCCTTTAATCCTCTTCCTGTTCCTCTACTTCTTCTCTTTCTTCCTCTTCTTCCACTTCTTCCTCCTCCTCTTCTTCTTCTCCTCCTATTGCTCCTCCTCCTTCTTCCTCCTTCCTTTTGATCAAACCTAGCTCTTTAGGGTATCTCCTCATAAATTTTTTAAGTTCCTGTGTGTTCGTTATTTTAAATCTTTTGTCTTTGAAGTAAAACGATAAACCTTCCGGGTATTCCCAACGGTACTGCACTCTTATTTTATTCAGGGTCCCTGCCAGTTGTTTGTACTCTTCTCTCTTACGTAAAAATCTCGGTGGAATTTCCTTATATATTATAATCTCTCTTCCATCTACGAAGAGCTTTCGTTCATAATTCTGTTTCAGAATCTCATTTCTTATTTCCATATTGTTAAACATCACTAAGCAGTCTCCCGGGAGTCTTTTTGCTCTTGCTCTGGCTGATTTCACCCTTATTCTAAAAGCACTCACAATCGCATATCCTAGTTCTTCACATTTTACATCTAGCCATTTTGCTAACTCCTCTGTCAGCTTCGCTTTAATATTTTCATTTGCCTCTTCCGGTATCCCCCTAAATTTGAGGTTTTTCTGTCGCTGTCTTAATTCTAGGAGCGCAATACTGTCCAAAATGTCTTCCTGAATTTTTTTTAATTCCACTATTTCTCCTTTTACTTTTTCTGTCTCTTTTTTTGTTTCTTTCAATTCTTTCTGGGTCTTTTTCACTGTATCTTCCGTTGTTTTATATTTCCCTGCTAAATCTTTTATTTGCTCTGATAGCTCTCCTACCACTTTTTCAACTTTTCGGTCAATGGACCCCTGTAAATCTGTTATTTTCTTTTCTATATTCTGTTCACTCTGTCTAATTTCCTTCCTAATTTCAGATATAAGCCCTTCCCATTCTTTCAATTCCTCCTGTTTTGACCCCCTTTTATCTCCTGGTGTTCCTGCCCCTTTTGGGGCCTTCACATTTTTATGTTGATCTCCTGTCATGACTTCTTTTCTACCACTTGAGGTCACTGTAAAGCAAAAATTTCAAAGTTATACACACTTATACTTTTCACCCCCAGGTGGCAGCTCTTATACACAATGTATCATTTAACACCCTGACTCAATTGCTTTCGTTACTTTCTTTTTCTATATAGCTACTTTCCACCACAGGGTTATCTTTCTCTGCTTTCTCCTTTAAATTTTTAATTCATTAAATTAACACCCTCTAATACTAACTCAAATCTCTCAACATTAGGAAAAAAGGTCTCCAAAGTGGATATCATTCAATTTTCCAAATTCAGGTCTCTCAATCTTCCCACCAATCCCCCCCAGAAAGAGTTCCAGCGTCACCTGTAAGTCCGTTGGTTATTGTTAGTTATCGTTGATAAAGTCCCGTGGTTTAAAGTTTTATATACGTCCTAGGGAGTTTTTGATAAGTTCCGCAGTTCCAAGAAAAGTTAAATATTTGTAATCCTAGAGCGGTCGATACCCCTCTTTTGTGAAAGAGAAGAGAAAAGGAAAAAAAACAGAAAAAATAAGGGCAACAACAAGCCTTCTGCCACTTGCTGGCTTAAATCCGCTCCCGAGAGGAGCCCCAGCTCAAAACGAAGTAGGTGAAGCGTTTACCAGCGTCGCCATCTTCTCGTGATCTACCTTTTCCTCAAACGCCTTGCAAGCCTCTTCCAAATGGACGGACTCCCTTTTTTCGCCCCGTACCATTTTCCAATTTTCGAGTTGTTAAATTCTTTTCTTTAGTGCCGGTATCTTGGTGTTTCCGATACCTCACTTTAAAGTCCCAATTGGTTATTAAATTATGGAAACGGGCTGCTTTTCATCAGGCGCTCGAGACTGCACAACTCAGTGGTCGGGATGAACCCCACGCGCATCCTCCGCTCTCCTTCCCCGAGTCTTCCGAAAATGAAAAAAACGGGGAGTCCGGAAAGCAGTTGCAGACACTGCCGGGTACCCGGTCCCTCAAGGTAGACCCCCTCGAGGTTACGAGGTCCGCATAGCCCTTGCGCGACCTCTACTCCCACTGTGCTGCTCGAAACCTCAAGGAGAGGTTTCGCGCACCCTGCGATGGCCGCAGCTCCGCCGGAAGCCCCAATTTCACCAAAAATCTTACGTTGTCCAATTCTCTCAAAAATGGTCACAAATTGTTGCAAATTCTACTCTGAGAGGTTTGCCGTTGGAAACAGAAGCGTTTTCATCCTAGGGTAGAAAATTAGGCCTCGGCAACTTTACCTGCGGGAAAACGTTTTTTGAAAATTTCACAATTTCACCCAAACTCTGACATTATCCAAGTCTCTCAAAAATGGTGCCAAACTGTTCAAAATTCTCCCCTGAAAGGTTTCGCTGTGGAAACAATAGTTTTTTTTATCCTTAGCGAGAATATCAGGGTTAGAGTTAGGGTTAGGGTTAGGGTTAGGGTTAGGGTTAGGGTTAGGGTTAGGGTTAGGGTTAGGGTTAGGGTTAGGGTTAGGGTTAGGGTTAGGGTTAGGGTTAGGGTTAGGGTTAGGGTTAGGGTTAGGGTTAGGGTTAGGGTTAGGGTTAGGGTTAGGGTTAGGGTTAGGGTTAGGTGGTGGAAACAAAAGTGTTTTTTCCTAAGCTAGAAAATCAGGCCTTGGCGACTACACTTACGGAAAAAGTTCTTTTTTTAATCTTCACAATTTCACCAAAAATCTGACGTTATCCAATTGTCTCAAAAGTGGTGCCAAATTGTTCCAAATTCTTCCCTGAGCGGTTTGGCATTGGAAACTGAAGCATTTTTAATACTCTGCTAGGAAATGTGGCCTCGGCGACTTCAAGAGCAGAAAAACATTTTTCGAAAATTTCACAAATTCATCCAAACTCTGACATTATCCAAATCTCTCAAAAATGGTGCCAAACTGCTCAAAATTCTCCCCTGAAAGATTTCGCTTTGGAAACAATAGTTTTTTTTTTCCTTAGCCAGAATATCAGGGTTAGGGTTAGGGTTAGGGTTAGGGTTAGGGTTAGGGTTAGGGTTAGGGTTAGGGTTAGGGTTAGGGTTAGGGTTAGGGTTAGGGTTAGGGTTAGGGTTAGGGTTAGCTGGTGGAAACAAAAGTATTTTTTCCTATGCTAGAAAATCAGGCCTTGGCGACTACACTTGCGGAAAAAGTTTTTTTAAATTTCACAATTTCACGAAAAATCTTACGTTATCCAATTCTCTCAAAAATGTTGACAAATTGTTGCAAATTCTCCCCTGAGCGGTTTGGCGTTGGAAACTGAAGCATTTTTAATCCTCCGCTAGGAAATGTGGCCTCCGCGACTTCAAGAGCAGAAAAACGTTTTTCGAAAATTTCACAAATTCACCCAAACTCTCACATTATTCAAGTCTCTCAAAAATGGTGCCAAACTTCTCAAAATTCTCCCCTGAAAGATTTCGCTGTGGAAACAATAGCTTTTTGTATCCTTAGCCAGAATATGAGGGTTAGGTTTAGGTTTAGGTGTAGGGTTAGGGTTAGGGTTAGGGTTAGGGTTAGGGTTAGGGTTAGGGTTAGGGTTAGGGTTAGGGTTAGGGTTAGGGTTAGGGTTAGGGTTAGGGTTAGGTGGTTTAAACAAAATTGTTTTTTCCTATGCTAGAAAATCAGGCCTTGGCGACTACATTTGCGGAAAAAGTTCTTTTTTTAAACTTCACAATTTCACCAAAAATCTTAGTTTATCCAATTCTCTAAAAAATGGTGGCAAATTGTTGCAAATTCTCCCCTGAAAGATTTCGCTGTGGAAACAATAGTTTTTTATCCTTAGCCAGAATATCGGGGTTAGGGTTAGGGTTAGGGTTAGGGTTAGGGTTAGGGTTAGGGTTAGGGTTAGGGTTAGGGTTAGGGTTAGGGTTAGGGTTAGGGTTAGGGTTAGGGTTAGGGTTAGCTGGTGGAAACAAAAGTGTTTTTTCCTATGCTAGAAAATCAGGCCTTGGCGACTACACTTGCAGAAAAAGTTTTTTTAAATTTCACAATTTCACGAAAAATCTTACGTTATCCAATTCTCTCAAAAATGGTGACAATTGCTGCAAATACTCCCCTGAGAGGTTTGGCGTTGGAAACAGAAGTGTTTTTATCTTAGGCGAGAAAGTCAGGCTTTGGCGACACTACGAGCAGAAAAACATTTTTTGAAAATTTCACAATTGGACCAAAAATCTGACGTTGTCCAATTAACTCAAAAATGGTGCCAAATTGTTGCAAAATCTCCCCTGGAGGTTTGGCGTTGGAAACTGAAGCGTTTTTAATCCAAAGCTAAGAAATGTGGCCTCAGCGACTTCAAGAGCAGAAAAACATTTTTTGAAAATTTCACAATTTGACAAAAAATCTGACGTTATCCAATTCTCTCAAAAGTGGTGCCAAATTCTTGCAAATTCTTCCCTGAGAGGTTTGGCATTGGAAACTGAAGCATTTTTAATCCTCCGCTAGGAAATGTGGCCTCGGCGACTTCAAGAGCAGAAAAACGTTTTTCGAAAATTTCACAAATTCACCCAAACTCTGACATTATTCAAGTCTCTCAAAAATGGTGCCAAACTGCTCAAAATTCTCCCGTGAAAGATTTCGCTGTGGAAACAATAGTTTTTTGTATCCTTAGCCAGAATATGAGGGTTAGGTTTAGGGTTAGGTTTAGGTTTAGGTTTAGGTTTAGGGTTAGGGTTAGGGTTAGGGTTAGGGTTAGGGTTAGGGTTAGGGTTAGGGTTAGGGTTAGGGTTAGGGTTAGGGTTAGGGTTAGGGTTAGGGTTAGGGTTAGGGTTAGGGTTAGGTGGTGGAAACAAAAGTGTTTTTTCCTATGCTAGAAAATCAGGCCTTGGCGACTACACTCGCGGAAAAAGTTCTTTTTTTAAACTTCACAATTTCACCAAAAATCTTACGTTGTCCAATTCTCTCAAAAATGGTGACAAATTGTTGCAAATTCTACCCTGAGAGGTTTGCCGTTGGAAACAGAAGCGTTTTCATCCTAGGGTAGAAAATTAGGCCTCGGCAACGTTACCTGCGGGAAATTTTTTTTTCAAAATTTCACAATTTCACCCAAACTCTGACATTATCCAAGTTTCTCAAAAATGGTGCCAAACTGCTCAAAATTCTCCCGTGAAAGATTTCGCTGTGGAAACAATAGTTTTTTGTATCCTTAGCCAGAATATGAGGGTTAGGTTTAGGGTTAGGTTTAGGTTTAGGTTTAGGTTTAGGGTTAGGGTTAGGGTTAGGGTTAGGGTTAGGGTTAGGGTTAGGGTTAGGGTTAGGGTTAGGGTTAGGGTTAGGGTTAGGGTTAGGGTTAGGGTTAGGGTTAGGGTTAGGGTTAGGTCGTGGAAACAAAAGTGTTTTTTCCTATGCTAGAAAATCAGGCCTTGGCGACTACACTTGCGGAAGAAGTTCTTTTTTTAAACTTCACAATTTCACCAAAAATCTTACGTTATCCAATTCTCTCAAAAATGGTGGCAAACTGTTGCAAACCCTGAGAGGTTCGGTGTTGGAAAAAGTAGCGTCTTTATCCTAGGGTTGCGGATAGGGTTCGGGTTCGGGTTCGGGTTCGGGTTCGGGTTCGGGTTCGGGTT
>JAWWNI010000663.1:80000-82500 GCA_034642065.1 Darevskia nairensis | reverse complement strand
AACTTCACAATTTCACCAAAAATCTTACGTTATCCAATTCTCTAAAAAATGGTGGCAAATTGTTGCAAATACTCCCCTGAAAGATTTCGCTGTGGAAACAATAGTTTTTTATCCTTAGCCAGAATATCAGGGTTAGGTTTAGGGTTAGGTTTAGGGTTAGGTTTAGGGTTAGGGTTAGGGTTAGGGTTAGGGTTAGGGTTAGGGTTAGGGTTAGGGTTAGGGTTAGGGTTAGGGTTAGGGTTAGGTGGTTTAAACAAAAGTGTTTTTTCCTATGCTAGAAAATCAGGCCTTGGCGACGACACTTGCGGAAAAAGTTCTTTTTTTAAACTTCACAATTTCACCAAAAATCTTACGTTATCCAATTCTGTAAAAAATGGTGGCAAATTGTTGCAAATTCTCCCCTGAAAGATTTCGCTGTGGAAACAATAGTTTTTTATCCTTAGCCAGAATATCAGGGTTAGGGTTAGGGTTAGGGTTAGGTGGTTTAAACAAAAGTGTTTTTTCCTATGCTAGAAAATCAGGCCTTGGCGACTCCACTTGCGGAAAAAGTTCTTTTTTTAAAACTTCACAATTTCACCAAAAATCTTACGTTATCCAATTCTCTCAAAAATGGTGGCAAATTGTTCCAAATTCTACCCTGAGAGGTTAGGTGTTGGAAACAGAAGCGTCTTTATCCTAGGGTTAGGGTTAGGGTTAGGGTTAGGGTTAGGGTTAGGGTTAGGGTTAGGGTTAGGGTTAGGGTTAGGGTTAGGGTTAGGGTTAGGGTTAGGGTTAGGGTTAGGTGGTGGAAACAAAAGCGTTTTTTCCTATGCTAGAAAATCAGGCCTTGGCGACTACACTTGCGGAAAAAGTTCTTTTTTTAAACTTCACAATTTCACCAAAAATCTTACGTTATCCAATTCTCTCAAAAATGGTGGCCAACTGTTGCAAATTCTACCCTGAGAGGTTCGGTGTTTGAAAAAGTAGCGTCATTATCCTAGGGTTAGGGTTAGGGTTAGGGTTAGGGTTAGGGTTAGGGTTAGGGTTAGGGTTAGGGTTAGGGTTAGGGTTAGGGTTAGGGTTAGGGTTAGGGTTAGGGTTAGGGTTAGGGTTAGGGTTAGGGTTAGAGTTAGGGTTAGGTGGTGGAAACAAAAGTGTTTTTTCCTATGCTAGAAAATCAGGCCTTGGCGACTACACTTGCGGAAAGGTTCTTTTTTTAAACTTCACAATTTCACCAAAAATCTGACGTTATCCAATTCTCTCAAAAGTGGTGCCAAATTGTTCCAAATTGTTCCCTGAGAGGTTTGGCATTGGAAACTGAAGTATTTTTAATCCTCTGCTAGGAAATGTGGATTCGGCGACTTCAAGAGCAGAAAAACATTTTTCGAAAATTTCACAAATTCATCCAAACTCTGACATTATCCAAATCTCTCAAAAATGGTGCCAAACTGCTCAAAATTCTCCCCTGAAAGATTTCGCTGTGGAAACAATAGGTTTTTGTATCCTTAGCCAGAATATGAGGGTTAGGTTTAGGGTTACGTTTAGGTTTAGGGTTAGGGTTAGGGTTAGGGTTAGGGTTAATGTTAGGGTTAGGGTTAGGGTTAGGGTTAGGGTTAGGGTTAGGGTTAGGGTTAGGGTTAGGGTTAGGGTTAGGGTTAGGGTTAGGGTTAGGGTTAGGTGGTTTAAACAAAAGTGTTTTTTCCTATGCTAGAAAATCAGGCCTTGGCGACTACACTTGCGGATAAAGTTCTTTTTTTAAACTTCACAATTTCACCAAAAATCTTAGTTTATCCAATTCTCTAAAAAATGGTGGCAAATTGTTGCAAATACTCCCCTGAAAGATTTCGCTGTGGAAACAATAGTTTTTTATCCTTAGCCAGAATATCAGGGTTAGGTTTAGGGTTAGGGTTAGGGTTAGGGTTAGGGTTAGGGTTAGGGTTAGGGTTAGGTGGTTTAAACAAAAGTGTTTTTTCCTATGCTAGAAAATCAGGCCTTGGCGACTACACTTGCGGAAAAAGTTCTTTTTTTAAACTTCACAATTTCACCAAAAATCTTAGTTTATCCAATTCTCTCAAAAATGGTGGCAAATTGTTGCAAATTCTCCCCTGAAAGATTTCGCTGTGGAAACAATAGTTTTTTATCCTTAGCCAGAATATCAGGGTTAGGTTTAGGGTTAGGGTTAGGGTTAGGGTTAGGGTTAGGGTTAGGGTTAGGGTTAGGGTTAGGGTTAGGGTTAGGGTTAGGTGGTTTTTAAAAAAGTGTTTTTTCCTATGCTAGAAAATCAGGCCTTGGCGACTACACTTGCGGAAAAAGTTCTTTTTTAAAACTTCACAATTTCACCAAAAATCTTACGTTATCCAATTCTCTCAAAAATGGTGGCAAATTGTTCCAAATTCTACCCTGAGAGGTTTGGTGTTGGAAACAGAAGCGTCTTTATCCTAGGGTTAGGGTTAGGGTTAGGGTTAGGGTTAGGGTTAGGGTTAGGGTTAGGGTTAGGGTTAGGGTTAGGGTTAGGGTTAGG
>JAWWNI010000663.1:0-75000 GCA_034642065.1 Darevskia nairensis | reverse complement strand
AAGCGTCTTTATCCTAGGGTTAGGGTTAGGGTTAGGGTTAGGGTTAGGGTTAGGGTTAGGGTTAGGGTTAGGGTTAGGGTTAGGGTTAGGGTTAGGGTTAGGGTTAGGGTTAGGGTTAGGGTTAGGGTTAGGTGGTGGAAACAAAAGCGTTTTTTCCTATGCTAGAAAATCAGGCCTTGGCGACTACACTTGCGGAAAAAGTTCTTTTTTTAAACTTCACAATTTCACCAAAAATCTTACGTTATCCAATTCTCTCAAAAATGGTGGCCAACTGTTGCAAATTCTACCCTGAGAGGTTCGGTGTTTGAAAAAGTAGCGTCTTTATCCTAGGGTTAGGGTTAGGGTTAGGGTTAGGGTTAGGGTTAGGGTTAGGGTTAGGGTTAGGGTTAGGGTTAGGGTTAGGGTTAGGGTTAGGGTTAGGGTTAGAGTTAGGGTTAGGTGGTGGAAACAAAAGTGTTTTTTCCTATGCTAGAAAATCAGGCCTTGGCGACTACACTTGCGGAAAGGTTCTTTTTTTAAACTTCACAATTTCACCAAAAATCTGACGTTATCCAATTCTCTCAAAAGTGGTGCCAAATTGTTCCAAATTGTTCCCTGAGAGGTTTGGCATTGGAAACTGAAGTATTTTTAATCCTCTGCTAGGAAATGTGGATTCGGCGACTTCAAGAGCAGAAAAACATTTTTCGAAAATTTCACAAATTCATCCAAACTCTGACATTATCCAAATCTCTCAAAAATGGTGCCAAACTGCTCAAAATTCTCCCCTGAAAGATTTCGCTGTGGAAACAATAGGTTTTTGTATCCTTAGCCAGAATATGACGGTTAGGTTTAGGGTTACGTTTAGGTTTAGGGTTAGGGTTAGGGTTAGGGTTAGGGTTAGGGTTAGGGTTAGGGTTAGGGTTAGGGTTAGGGTTAGGGTTAGGTGGTTTAAACAAAAGTGTTTTTTCCTATGCTAGAAAATCAGGCCTTGGCGACTACACTTGCGGTAAAAGTTCTTTTTTTAAACTTCACAATTTCACCAAAAATCTTAGTTTATCCAATTCTCTAAAAAATGGTGGCAAATTGTTGCAAATTCTCCCCTGAAAGATTTCGCTGTGGAAACAATAGTTTTTTATCCTTAGCCAGAATATCAGGGTTAGGTTTAGGGTTAGGGTTAGGGTTAGGGTTAGGGTTAGGGTTAGGGTTAGGGTTAGGGTTAGGGTTAGGTGGTTTTAAAAAAAGTGTTTTTTCCTATGCTAGAAAATCAGGCCTTGGCGACTACACTTGCGGAAAAAGTTCTTTTTTAAAACTTCACAATTTCACCAAAAATCTTACGTTATCCAATTCTCTCAAAAATGGTGGCAAATTGTTCCAAATTCTACCCTGAGAGGTTTGGTGTTGGAAACAGAAGCGTCTTTATCCTAGGGTTAGGGTTAGGGTTAGGGTTAGGGTTAGGGTTAGGGTTAGGGTTAGGGTTAGGGTTAGGGTTAGGGTTAGGGTTAGGGTTAGGGTTAGGGTTAGGGTTAGGGTTAGGGTTAGGGTTAGGGTTAGGTGGTGGAAACAAAAGTGTTTTTTCCTTTGCTAGAAAATCAGGCCTTGGCGACTACACTTGCGGAAAAAGTTCTTTTTTAAAACTTCACAATTTCACCAAAAATCTGACATTATCCAATACTCTCCAAAGTGGTGCCAAATTGTTGCAAATTCTTCCCTGGGAGGCTTGGCGTTGGAAACTGAAGCATTTTTAATCCTCTGCTAGGATATGTGGCCTCGGCGACTTCAAGAGCAGAAAAACGTTTTTCGAAAATTTCACAAATTCACCCAAACTCTGACATTATTCAAGTCTCTCAAAAATGGTGCCAAACTTCACAAAATTCTCCCCTGAAAGATTTTGCTGTGGAAACAATAGATTTTTGGATCCTTCGCCAGAATATGAGGGTTAGGTTTAGGGTTAGGGTTAGGGTTAGGGTTAGGGTTAGGGTTAGGGTTAGGGTTAGGGTTAGGGTTAGGGTTAGGGTTAGGGTTAGGTGGTGGAAACAAAAGTGTTTTTTCCTATGCTAGAAAATCAGGCCTTGGCGACTACACTCGCGGAAAAATTTCTTTTTTTAAACTTCACAATTTCACCAAAAATCTTACGTTATCCAATTCTCTCAAAAGTGGTGCCAAATTGTTGCAAATTCTTCCCTGAGAAGTTTGGCGTTGGAAACTGAAGCATTTTTAATCCCCCGCTAAGAAATGTGGCCTCAGCGACTTCAAGAGCAGAAAAACATTTTTTGAAAATTTCACAATTGGACCAAAAATATGACTTTATCCAATTAACTCAAAAATGGTGCCAAATTGTTGAAAAATCTCCCCTGGAGCTTTGGCGTTGGAAACTGAAGCATTTTTAATCCCCCGCTAAGAAATGTGGCCTCAGCGACTTCAAGAGCAGAAAAACATTTTTTGAAAATTTCACAATTTGACAAAAAATCTGACGTTATCCAATTCTCTCAAAAGTGGTGCCAAATTGTTGCAAATTCTTCCCTGAGAAGTTTGGCGTTGGAAACTGAAGCATTTTTAATCCTCCGCTAGGAAATGTGGCCTCGGCGAATTCAGGAGCAGAAAAACTTTTTTCGAAAATTTCACCAATTCACCCAAACTCTGACATTATTCAAGTCTCTCAAAAATGGTGCCAAACTGCTCAAAATTCTCCCCTGAAAGATTTGGCTGTGGAAACAATAGTTTTTTGTATCCTTAGCCAGAATATGAGGGTTAGGTTTAGGGTTAGGTTTAGGTTTAGGTTTAGGTTTAGGTTTAGGGTTAGGGTTAGGGTTAGGGTTAGGGTTAGGGTTAGGGTTAGGGTTAGGGTTAGGGTTAGGGTTAGGGTTAGGGTTAGGGTTAGGGTTAGGTGATGGAAACAAAAGTGTTTTTTCCTATGCTAGAAAATCAGGCCTTGGAGACTACACTCGCGGAAAAAGTTCTTTTTTTAAACTTCACAATTTCACCAAAAATCTTACGTTGTCCAATTCTCTCAAAAATGGTCACAAATTGTTGCAAATTCTACCCTGAGAGGTTTGCCGTTAGAAACAGAAGCGTTTTCATCCTAGGGTAGAAAATTAGGCCTCGGCAACTTTACCTGCGGGAAAACGTTTTTTGAAAATTTCACAATTTCACTCAAACTCGGACATTATCCAAGTCTCTCAAAAATGGTGCCAAACTGTCCAAATTTTCCCCTGAAAGGTTTCGCTGTGGAAACCATAGTTTTTTTTATCCTTAGCCAGAATATCAGGGTTAGGGTTAGGGTTAGGGTTAGGGTAAGGGTTAGGGTTAGGGTTAGGGTTAGGGTTAGGGTTAGGGTTAGGGTTAGGGTTAGGGTTAGGGTTAGGGTTAGGGTTAGGTGGTGGAAACAAAAGTGTTTTTTCCTATGCTAGAAAATCAGTCCTTGGAGACTACACTTGCAGAAAAAGTTCTTTTTTTAAACTTCACAATTTTACCAAAAATCTTAGTTTATCCAATTCTCTCAAAAATGGTGGCAAATTGTTGCAAATTCTATCCTGAGAGGCTTGGCGTTGGAAACTGATGCGTTTTTAATCTTCCGCTAGGAAATGTGGCCTCAGCGACTTCAAGAGCAGAAAAACATTTTTTTGAAAATTTCACAATTTGACAAAAAATCTGACGTTACCCAATTAACTCAAAAATGATGCCAAATTGTTGCAAAATCTCCCCTGGAGGTTTGGCATTGGAAACTGAAGCGTTTTTAATCCTCCGCTAGGAAATGTGGCCTCAGCGACTTCAAGAGCAGAAAAACATTTTTTGAAAATTTCACAATTTGACAAAAAATCTGACATTATCCAATTCTCTCCAAAGTGGTGCCAAATTGTTGCAAATTCTTCTCTGATAGGTTTGGCATTGGAAACTGAAGCATTTTTAATCCTCCGCTAGGAAATGTGGGCTCGGCGACTTCAAAAGCAGAAAAACGTTTTTCGAAAATTTCACAAGTTCACCCAAACTCTGACATTATTCAAGTCTCTCAAAAATGGTGCCAAACTGCTCAAAATTCTCCCCTGAAAGATTTCGCTGTGGAAACAATAGTTTTTTGTATCCTTAGCCAAAATATCAGGGTTAGGTTTAGGGTTAGGTTTAGGGTTAGGATTAGGGTTAGGGTTAGGGTTAGGGTTAGGTGGTTTAAACAAAAGTGTTTTTTCCTATCCTAGAAAATCAGGCCTTGGCGACTACACTTGCGGAAAAAGTTCTTTTTTTAAACTTCACAAT
This sequence comes from Darevskia nairensis, assembly GCA_034642065.1. NCBI lineage: Eukaryota > Metazoa > Chordata > Lepidosauria > Squamata > Lacertidae > Darevskia > Darevskia nairensis. The sequence continues at coordinate 70,773 of JAWWNI010000663.1, read as the reverse complement.
TTCACCAAAAATCTTACGTTATCCAATTCTCTCAAAAATGATGGCAAATTGTTGCAAATTCTACCCAGAGAGGTTTAGTGTTGGAAACAGAAGCATCTTTATCCTAGGGTTAGGGTTAGGGTTAGGGTTAGGGTTAGGGTTAGGGTTAGGGTTAGGGTTAGGGTTAGGGTTAGGTTTAGGGTTAGGGTTAGGGTTAGGGTTAGGGTTAGGTGGTGGAAACAAAAGTGTTTTTTCCTATGCTCGAAAATCAGGCCTTGGCGACTACACTTGCGGAAAAAGTTCTTTTTTTAAACTTCACAATTTCACCAAAAATCTGACGTTATCCAATTCTCTCAAAAGTGGTGCCAAATTGTTGCAAATTCTTCCCTGAGAGGTTTGGCGTTGGAAACAGAAGTGTTTTTATCTTAGGCAAGAAAATCAGGCCTTGGCGACACTACGAGCAGAAAAACATTTTTTGAAAATTTCACAATTGGACCAAAAATCTGACGTTATCCAATTAACTCAAAAATGGTGCCAAATTGTTGCAAAATCTCCCCGAGAGGTTTGGTGTTGGAAACTGAAGCGTTTTTAATCCTCCACTAAGAAATGTGGCCTCAGCGACTTCAAGAGCAGAAAAACATTTTTCGAAAATTTCACAAATTTAAACAAACTCTGACATTATCCAAATCTCTCAAAAATGGTGCCAAACTGCTCAAAATTCTCCCCTGAAAGATTTCGCTTTGTAAACAATAGTTTTTTGTATCCTTAGCCAGAATATGAGGGTTAGGTTTAGGTGTAGGGTTAGGGTTAGGGTTAGGGTTAGGGTTAGGGTTAGGGTTAGGGTTAGGGTTAGGGTTAGGGTTAGGGTTAGGGTTAGGGTTAGGGTTAGGGTTAGGTGGTTTAAACAAAAGTGTTTTTTCCTATGCTAGAAAATCAGGCCTTGGCGACTACACTTGCGCAAAAAGTTCTTTTTTTAAACTTCACAATTTCACCAAAAATCTTAGTTTATCCAATTCTCTAAAAAATGGTGGCAAATTGTTGCAAATTCTCCCCTGAAAGATTTCGCTGTGGAAACAATAGTTTTTTATCCTTAGCCAGAATATCAGGGTTAGGTTTAGGGTTAGGTTTAGGGTTAGGGTTAGGGTTAGGGTTAGGGTTAGGGTTAGGGTTAAGTGGTTTAAACAAAAGTGTTTTTTCCTATACTAGAAAATCAGGCCTTGGCGACTACACTTGCGGAAAAAGTTCTTTTTTTAAACTTCACAATTTCACCAAAAATCTGACGTTATCCAATTCTCTCACAAATGGTGGCAAATTGTTCCAAATTCTACCCTGAGAGGTTTGGTGTTGGAAACAGAAGCGTCATTATCCTAGGGTTAGGGTTAGGGTTAGGTGGTGGAAACAAAAGTGTTTTTTCCTATGCTAGAAAATCAGGCCTTGGCGACAACACTTGCGGAAAAAGTTCTTTTTTTAAACTTCACAATTTCACCAAAAATCTTACGTTCTCCAATTCTCTCAAAAATGGTGAAAAATTGTTGCAAATTCTACCCTGAGAAGTTTGCCATTGGAAACAGAAGCGTTTTCATCCTAGGGTAGAAAATTAGGCCTCGGCAACTTTACCTGCGGGAAAACGTTTTTTGAAAATTTAACAATTTCACCCAAACTCTGACATTATCCAAGTCTCTCAAAAATGGTGCCAAACTGTTCAAAATTCTCCCCTGAAAGGTTTCGCTGTGGAAACAATAGGTTTTTTTATCCTTAGCCGGAATATCAGGGTTAGGGTTAGGGTTAGGGTTAGGGTTAGGGTTAGGGTTAGGGTTAGGGTTAGGGTTAGGGTTAGGGTTAGGGTTAGGGTTAGGGTTAGGGTTAGGGTTAGGGTTAGGGTTAGGGTTAGGGTTAGGGTTAGGGTTAGGGTTAGGTGGTTTAAACAAAAGTGTTATTTCCTATGCTAGAAAATCAGGCCTTGGCGACTACACTTGCGGAAAAAGTTCTTTTTTTAAACTTCACAATTTCACCAAAAATCTGACGTTATCCAATTCTCTCAAAAGTGGTGCCAAATTGTTGCAAATTCTTCCCTGAGAGGTTTGGCGTTGGAAACAGAAGTGTATTTATCTTAGGCGAAAAAATCAGGCTTTGGCGACTACACTTGCGGAAAAAGTTCTTTTTTTAAACTTCACAATTTCACCAAAAATCTTAGTTTATCCAATTCTCTAAAAAAATGGTGGCAAATTGTTGCAAATTCTCCCCTGAAAGATTTCGCTGTGGAAACAATAGTTTTTTATCCTTAGCCAGAATATCAGGGTTAGTTTTAGGGTTAGGTTTAGGTTTAGGGTTAGGGTTAGGTTTAGGGTTAGGGTTAGGGTTAGGGTTAGGGTTAGGGTTAGGGTTAGGGTTAGGGTTAGGGTTAGGGTTAGGGTTAGGGTTAGGGTTAGTTGGTGGAAACAAAAGTGTTTTTTCCTATGCTAGAAAATCAGGCCTTGGCGACAACACTTGCGGAAAAAGTTCTTTTTTTAAACTTCACAATTTCACCAAAAATCTGACATTATCCAATTCTCTCCAAAGTGGTGCCAAATTGTTGCAAATTCTTCCCTGGGAGGCTTGGCGTTGGAAACTGAAGCATTTTTAATCCTCCGCTAGGATATGTGGCCTCGGCGACTTCAAGAGCAGAAAAACGTTTTTCGAAAATTTCACAAATTCACCCAAACTCTGACATTATTCAAGTCTCTCAAAAATGGTGCCAAACTTCACAAAATTCTCCCCTGAAAGATTTTGCTGTGGAAACAATAGATTTTTGTATCCTTCGCCAGAATATGAGGGTTAGGTTTAGGGTTAGGGTTAGGGTAAGGGTTAGGGTTAGGGTTAGGGTTAGGGTTAGGGTTAGGGTTAGGGTTAGGGTTAGGGTTAGGGTTAGGGTTAGGGTTAGGGTTAGGGTTAGGGTTAGGGTTAGGGTTAGGGTTAGGGTTAGGGTTAGGTGGTGGAAACAAAAGTGTTTTTTCCTATGCTAGAAAATCAGGCCTTGGCGACTACACTCGCGGAAAAATTTCTTTTTTTAAACTTCACAATTTCACCAAAAATCTTACGTTATCCAATTCTCTCAAAAGTGGTGCCAAATTGTTGCAAATTCTTCCCTGAGAAGTTTGGCGTTGGAAACTGAAGCATTTTTAATCCCCCGCTAAGAAATGTGGCCTCAGCGACTTCAAGAGCAGAAAAACATTTTTTGAAAATTTCACAATTGGACCAAAAATATGACTTTATCCAATTAACTCAAAAATGGTGCCAAATTGTTGAAAAATCTCCCCTGGAGCTTTGGCGTTGGAAACTGAAGCATTTTTAATCCCCCGCTAAGAAATGTGGCCTCAGCGACTTCAAGAGCAGAAAAACATTTTTTGAAAATTTCACAATTTGACAAAAAATCTGACGTTATCCAATTCTCTCAAAAGTGGTGCCAAATTGTTGCAAATTCTTCCCTGAGAAGTTTGGCGTTGGAAACTGAAGCATTTTTAATCCTCCGCTAGGAAATGTGGCCTCGGCGAATTCAGGAGCAGAAAAACGTTTTTCGAAAATTTCACCAATTCACCCAAACTCAGACATTATTCAAGTCTCTCAAAAATGGTGCCAAACTGCTCAAAATTCTCCCCTGAAAGATTTGGCTGTGGAAACAATAGTTTTTTGTATCCTTAGCCAGAATATGAGGGTTAGGTTTAGGGTTAGGTTTAGGTTTAGGTTTAGGGTTAGGGTTAGGGTTAGGGTTAGGGTTAGGGTAAGGGTTAGGGTTAGGGTTAGGGTTAGGGTTAGGGTTAGGGTTAGGGTTAGGGTTAGGGTTAGGTGGTGGAAACAAAAGTGTTTTTTCCTATGCTAGAAAATCAGGCCTTGGCGACAACACTTGCGGAAAAAGTTCTTTTTTTAAACTTCACAATTTCACCAAAAATCTGACATTATCCAATTCTCTCCAAAGTGGTGCCAAATTGTTGCAAATTCTTCCCTGGGAGGCTTGGCGTTGGAAACTGAAGCATTTTTAATCCTCCGCTAGGATATGTGGCCTCGGCGACTTCAAGAGCAGAAAAACGTTTTTCGAAAATTTCACAAATTCACCCAAACTCTGACATTATTCAAGTCTCTCAAAAATGGTGCCAAACTTCACAAAATTCTCCCCTGAAAGATTTTGCTGTGGAAACAATAGATTTTTGTATCCTTCGCCAGAATATGAGGGTTAGGTTTAGGTTTAGGGTTAGGGTTAGGGTTAGGGTTAGGGTTAGGGTTAGGGTTAGGGTTAGGGTTAGGGTTAGGGTTAGGGTTAGGTGGTGGAAACAAAAGTGTTTTTTCCTATGCTAGAAAATCAGGCCTTGGCGACTACACTCGCGGAAAAATTTCTTTTTTTAAACTTCACAATTTCACCAAAAATCTTACGTTATCCAATTCTCTCAAAAGTGGTGCCAAATTGTTGCAAATTCTTCCCTGAGAAGTTTGGCGTTGGAAACTGAAGCATTTTTAATCCCCCGCTAAGAAATGTGGCCTCAGCGACTTCAAGAGCAGAAAAACATTTTTTGAAAATTTCACAATTGGACCAAAAATCTGACTTTATCCAATTAACTCAAAAATGGTGCCAAATTGTTGAAAAATCTCCCCTGGAGGTTTGGCGTTGGAAACTGAAGCATTTTTAATCCCCCGCTAAGAAATGTGGCCTCAGCGACTTCAAGAGCAGAAAAACATTTTTTGAAAATTTCTCAATTTGGCAAAAAATCTGACGTTATCCAATTCTCTCAAAAGTGGTGCCAAATTGTTGCAAATTCTTCCCTGAGAAGTTTGGCGTTGGAAACTGAAGCATTTTTAATCCTCCGCTAGGAAATGTGGCCTCGGCGAATTCAGGAGCAGAAAAACGTTTTTCGAAAATTTCACCAATTCACCCAAACTCTGACATTATTCAAGTCTCTCAAAAATGGTGCCAAACTGCTCAAAATTCTCCCCTGAAAGATTTGGCTGTGGAAACAATAGTTTTTTGTATCCTTAGCCAGAATATGAGGGTTAGGTTTAGGGTTAGGTTTAGGTTTAGGTTTAGGTTTAGGGTTAGGGTTAGGGTTAGGGTTAGGGTTAGGGTTAGGGTTAGGGTTAGGGTTAGGGTTAGGGTTAGGGTTAGGGTTAGGGTTAGGTGGTGGAAACAAAAGTGTTTTTTCCTATGCTAGAAAATCAGGCCTTGGCGACAACACTTGCGGAAAAAGTTCTTTTTTTAAACTTCACAATTTCACCAAAAATCTGACATTATCCAATTCTCTCCAAAGTGGTGCCAAATTGTTGCAAATTCTTCGCTGGGAGGCTTGGCGTTGGAAACTGAAGCATTTTTAATCCTCCGCTAGGATATGTGGCCTCGGCGACTTCAAGAGCAGAAAAACGTTTTTCGAAAATTTCACAAATTCACCCAAACTCTGACATTATTCAAGTCTCTCAAAAATGGTGCCAAACTTCACAAAATTCTCCCCTGAAAGATTTTGCTGTGGAAACAATAGATTTTTGTATCCTTCGCCAGAATATGAGGGTTAGGTTTAGGGTTAGGGTTAGGGTTAGGGTTAGGGTTAGGGTTAGGGTTAGGGTTAGGGTTAGGGTTAGGGTTAGGGTTAGGGTTAGGGTTAGGTGGTGGAAACAAAAGTGTTTTTTCCTATGCTAGAAAATCAGGCCTTGGCGACTACACTCGCGGAAAAATTTCTTTTTTTAAACTTCACAATTTCACCAAAAATCTTACGTTATCCAATTCTCTCAAAAGTGGTGCCAAATTGTTGCAAATTCTTCCCTGATAAGTTTGGCGTTGGAAACTGAAGCATTTTTAAGCCCCCGCTAAGAAATGTGGCCTCAGCGACTTCAAGAGCAGAAAAACATTTTTTGAAAATTTCACAATTGGACCAAAAATCTGACTTTATCCAATTAACTCAAAAATGGTGCCAAATTGTTGAAAAATCTCCCCTGGAGCTTTGGCGTTGGAAACTGAAGCATTTTTAATCCCCCGCTAAGAAATGTGGCCTCAGCGACTTCAAGAGCAGAAAAACATTTTTTGAAAATTTCACAATTTGACAAAAAATCTGACGTTATCCAATTCTCTCAAAAGTGGTGCCAAATTGTTGCAAATTCTTCCCTGAGAAGTTTGGCGTTGGAAACTGAAGCATTTTTAATCCTCCGCTAGGAAATGTGGCCTCGGCGAATTCAGGAGCAGAAAAACGTTTTTCGAAAATTTCACCAATTCACCCAAACTCTGACATTATTCAAGTCTCTCAAAAATGGTGCCAAACTGCTCAAAATTCTCCCCTGAAAGATTTGGCTGTGGAAACAATACTTTTTTGTATCCTTAGCCAGAATATGAGGGTTAGGTTTAGGGTTAGGTTTAGGTTTAGGTTTAGGTTTAGGGTTAGGGTTAGGGTTAGGGTTAGGGTTAGGGTTAGGGTTAGGGTTAGGGTTAGGGTTAGGGTTAGGGTTAGGGTTAGGGTTAGGTGGTGGAAACAAAAGTGTTTTTTCTTATGCTAGAAAATCAGGCCTTGGAGACTACACTCGCGGAAAAAGTTCTTTTTTTAAACTTCACAATTTCACCAAAAATCTTACGTTCTCCAATTCTCTCAAAAATGGTCACAAATTGTTGCAAATTCTACCCTGAGAGGTTTGCCGTTAGAAACAGAAGCGTTTTCATCCTAGGGTAGAAAATTAGGCCTCGGCAACTTTACCTGCGGGAAAACGTTTTTTGAAAATTTCACAATTTCACTCAAACTCGGACATTATCCAAGTCTCTCAAAAATGGTGCCAAACTGTCCAAATTTTCCCCTGAAAGGTTTCGCTGTGGAAACCATAGTTTTTTTTATCCTTAGCCAGAATATCAGAGTTAGGGTTAGGGTTAGGGTAAGGGATAGGGTTAGGGTTAGGGTTAGGGTTAGGGTTAGGGTTAGGGTTAGGGTTAGGGTTAGGGTTAGGGTTAGGGTTAGGGTTAGGGTTAGGGTTAGGGTTAGGGTTAGGGTTAGGGTTAGGGTTAGGGTTAGGGTTAGGGTTAGGGTTAGGGTTAGGGTTAGGTGGTTTAAACAAAAGTGTTATTTCCTATGCTAGAAAATCAGGCCTTGGCGACTACACTTGCGGAAAAAGTTCTTTTTTTAAACTTCACAATTTCACCAAAAATCTGACGTTATCCAATTCTCTCAAAAGTGGTGCCAAATGGTTACAAATTCTTCCCTGAGAGGTTTGGCGTTGGAAACAGAAGTGTATTTATCTTAGGCGAAAAAATCAGGCTTTGGCGACTACACTTGCGGAAAAAGTTATTTTTTTAAACTTCACAATTTCACCAAAAATCTTAGTTTATCCAATTCTCTAAAAAAATGGTGGCAAATTGTTGCAAATTCTCCCCTGAAAGATTTCGCTGTGGAAACAATAGTATTTTATCCTTAGCCAGAATATCAGGGTTAGTTTTAGGGTTAGGTTTAGGTTTAGGTTTAGGTTTAGGGTTAGGGTTAGGGTTAGGGTTAGGGTTAGGGTTAGGGTTAGGGTTAGGGTTAGGTTGTGGAAACAAAAGTGTTTTTTCCTATGCTAGAAAATCAGGCCTTGGCGACAACACTTGCGGAAATGTTCTTTTTTTAAACTTCACAATTTCACCAAAAATCTGACGTTATCCAATTCTCTCAAAAGTGGTGCCATATTGTTCCAAATTCTTCCCTGAGAGGTTTGGCATTGGAAACTGAAGCATTTTTAATCCTCTGCTAGGAAATGTGGCCTCGGCGACTTCAGGAGCAGAAAAACATTTTTCGAAAATTTCACAAATTCAAACAAACTCTGACATTATCCAAATCTCTCAAAAATGGTGCCAAACTGCTCAAAATTCTCCCCTGAAAGATTTCGCTTTGGAAACAATAGTTTTTTGTATCCTTAGCCAGAATATGAGGGTTAGGTTTAGGTGTAGGGTTAGGGTTAGGGTTGGGGTTAGGGTTAGGGTTAGGGTTAGGGTTAGGGTTAGGGTTAGGGTTAGGGTTAGGGTTAGGGTTAGGGTTAGGGTTAGGGTTAGGGTTAGGGTTAGGGTTAGGGTTAGGTGGTTTAAACAAAAGTGTTTTTTCCTATGCTAGAAAATCAGGCCTTGGCGACTACACTTGCGGAAAAAGTTCTTTTTTTAAACTTCATAATTTCACCAAAAATCGTGGTTTATCCAATTCTCTAAAAAATGGTGGCAAATTGTTGCAAATTCTCCCCGGAAAGATTTCGCTGTGGAAACAATAGTTTTTTATCCTTAGCCAGAATATCAGGGTTAGGTTTAGGGTTAGGTTTAGGGTTAGGTTTAGGTTTAGGGTTAGGGTTAGGGTTAGGGTTAGGGTTAGGGTTAGGGTTAGGGTTAGGGTTAGGGTTAGGGTTAGGTGGTTTAAAAAAAAGTGTTTTTTCCTATGCTAGAAAATCAGGCCTTGGTGACTACACTTGCGGAAAAAGTTCTTTTTTTAAACTTCACACTTTCACCAAAAATCTTACGTTATCCAATTCTCTCAAAAATGGTGGCAAATTGTTCCAAATTCTACCCTGAGAGGTTTGGTGTTGGAAACAGAAGCGTCTTTATCCTAGGGTTAGGGTTAGGGTTAGGGTTAGGGTTAGGGTTAGGGTTACGGTTAGGGTTAGGGTTAGGGTTAGGGTTAGGGTTAGGGTTAGGGTTAGGGTTAGGGTTAGGGTTAGGGTTAGGGTAGGGTTAGGTGGTGGAAACAAAAGTGTTTTCTCCTATGCTAGAAAATCAGGCCTTGGCGACTACACTTGCGGAAAAAGTTCTTTTTTTAAACTTCACAAATTCACCAAAAATCTGACGTTATCCAATTCTCTCCAAAGTGGTGCCAAATTGTTGAAAATACTTCCCTGGGAGACTTGGCGTTGGAAACTGAAGCATTTTTAATCCTCCGCTTGGAAATGTGGCCTCGGCGACTACAAGAGCAGAAAAACGTTTTTCGAAAATTTCACAAGTTCACCCAAACTCTGACATTATTCAAGTCTCTCAAAAATGGTGCCAAACTACTCAAAATTCTCCCCTGAAAGATTTCGCTGTGGAAACAATAGGGTTTTTTTATCCTTAGCCAGAATATGAGGGTTAGGGTTAGGGTTAGGGTTAGGGTTAGGGTTAGGGTTAGGGTTAGCGTTAGGGTTAGGGTTAGGGTTAGGGTTAGGGTTAGGGTTAGGGTTAGGGTTAGGGTTAGCTGGTGGAAACAAAAGTTTTTTTTCCTATGCTAGAAAATCAGGCCTTGGAGACTACACTTGCGGAAAAAGTTTTTTTAAATTTCACAATTTCACGAAAAATCTTACTTTATCCAATTCTCTCAAAAATGGTGACAAATTGTTGCAAATTCTCCCCTGAGAGGTTTGGCGTTGGAAACAGAAGTGTTTTTATCTTAGGCAAGAAAATCAGGCTTTGGCGACACTACGAGCAGAAAAACATTTTTTGAAACTTTCACAATTGGACCCAAAATCTGACGTTATCCAATTCTCTCAAAAGTGGTGCCAAATTGTTGCAAATTCTTCCCTGAGAAGTTTGGCGTTGGAAACTGAAGCATTTTTAATCCTCCGCTAGGAAATGTGGCCTCGGCGACTTCAAGAGCAGAAAATTTTTTTTCGAAAATTTCACAGTTTGACAAAAAATCTGACGTTATCCAATTCTCTCAAAAGTGGTGCCAAATTGTTGCAAATTCTTCCCTGAGAGGTTTGTCGTTGGAAACTGAAGCGTTTTTAATCCTCTGCTAGGAAATGTGGCCTCAGCGACTTCAAGAGCAGAAAAACATTTTTTTGAAAATTTCACAATTTGACAAAAAATCTGACATTATCCAAGTCTCTCAAAAATGTGCCAAACTGCTCAAAATTCTCCCCTGAAAGATTTCGCGGTGGAAACAATAGGTTTTTTTATCCTTAGCCAGAATATGAGGGTTAGGTTTAGGGTTAGGTTTAGGTTTAGGTTTAGGTTTAGGGTTAGGGTTAGGGTTAGGGTTAGGGTTAGGGTTAGGGTTAGGGTTAGGGTTAGGGTTAGGGTTAGGGTTAGGGTTAGGGTTAGGTGGTGGAAACAAAAGTGTTTTTTCCTATGCTAGAAAATCAGGCCTTGGCAACTACACTCGCGGAAAAAGTTCTTTTTTTAAACTTCACAATTTCACCAAAAATCTTACGATGTCCAATTCTCTCAAAAATGGTGACAAATTGTTGCAAATTCTACCCTGAGAGGTTTGCCGTTGGAAACAGAAGCGTTTTTATCCTACGGTAGAAAATTAGGCCTCGGCAACTTTACCTGCGGGAAAACGTTTTTTGAAAATTTCACAATTTTACCCAAACTCTGATATTATCCAAGTCTCTCAAAAATGGTGCCAAACTGTTCAAAATTCTTCCCTGAAAGGTTGCGCTGTGGAAACAATAGTATTTTTAATCCTTAGCCAGAATATCAGGGTTAGGGTTAGGGTTAGGGTTAGGGTTAGGGTTAGGGTTAGGGTTAGGGTTAGGGTTAGGGTTAGGGTTAGGGTTAGGGTTAGGGTTAGGGTTAGGGTTAGGGTTAGGGTTAGGGTTAGGGTTAGGGTTAGGGTTAGGGTTAGGGTTAGGGTTAGGTGGTGGAAACAAAAGTGTTTTTTCCTATGCTAGAAAATCAGGCTTGGCGACTACACTCGCGGAAAAAGTTCTTTTTTTAAACTTCACAATTTCACCAAAAATCTTAGTTTATCCAATTCTCTCAAAAATGGTGGCAAATTGTTGCAAATTCTATCCTGAGAGGTTTCTCGATGGAAACTGAAGCGTTTTTAATCCTCCGCTAGGAAATGTGGCCTCAGCGACTTCAAGAGAAGAAAAACATTTTTTTGAAAATTTCACAATTTGACAAAAAATCTGACGTTATCCAATTCTCTCAAAAGTGGTGCCAAATCAGGGTTAGGGTTAGGGTTAGCTGGTGGGAACAAAAGTGTTTTTTCCCATACTAGAAAATCAGGCCTTGGCGACTACACTTGCGGGAAAAGTTTTTTTTCAATTTCACAATTTCACGAAAAATCTTAGTTTATCCAATTCTCTCAAAAATGGTGACAAATTGTTGCAAATTCTTCCCTGAGATGTTTGGCGTTGGAAACAGAAGTGTTTTTATCTTAGGCGAGAAAATCAGGCTTTGGCGACACTACGAGCAGAAAAACATTTTTTGAAAATTTCACAATTGGACAAAAAATCTGACGTTATCCAATTCTCTCAAAAGTGGTGCCAAATTGTTGCAAATTCTTCCCTGAGAGGTTTGGCGTTGGAAACCGAAGCATTTTTAATCCTCCGCTAGGAAATGTGGCCTCGGCGACTTCAAGAGCAGAAAAACGTTTTTCGAAAATTTCACAAATTCACCCAAACTCTGACATTATTCAAGTCTCTCAAAAATGGTGCCAAACTGCTCAAAATTCTCCCCTGAAAGATTTCGCTGTGGAAACAATAGTTTTTTTTATCCTTAGCCAGAATATCAGGGTTAGGGTTAGGGTTAGGGTTAGGGTTAGGTTTAGGTTTAGGGTTAGGGTTAGGGTTAGGGTTAGGGTTAGGGTTAGGGTTAGGGTTAGGGTTAGGGTTAGGGTTAGGGTTAGGGTTAAGTGGTTTAAACAAAAGTGTTTTTTCCTATGCTAGAAAATCAGGCCTTGGCGACTACCCTTGCGGAAAAAGTTCTTTTTTTAAACTTCAAAATTTCACCAAAAATCTTACGTTATCCACTTCTCTCAAAAATGGTGGCAAATTGTTGCAAATTCTACCCTGAGAGGTTTGGTGTTGGAAACAGAAGCGTCTTTATCCTAGGGTTAGGGTTAGGGTTAGGGTTCGGGTTAGGGTTAGGGTTAGGGTTACGGTTAGGGTTAGGGTTAGGTGGTGGAAACACATTTTTTTTTCCTATGCTAGAAAATCAGGCCTTGGCGACTACACTTGCGGAAAAAGTTCTTTTTTTAAACTTCACAATTTCACAAAAAATCTGACGTTATCCAATTCTCTCAAAAGTGGTGCCAAATTTTTGCAAATTCTTCCCTGAGAGGTTTGGCGTTGGAAACAGAAGTGTTTTTATCTTAGGCAAGAAAATCAGGCTTTGGCGACACTTCGAGCAGAAAAACATTTTTTGAAAATTTCACAATTGGACCGAAAATCTGACGTTATCCAATTAACTCAAAAATGGTGCCAAATTGTTGCAAAATCTCCCCTGGAGGTTTGGCGTTGGTAACTGAAGCGTTTTTAATCCTCTGCTAGGAAATGTGGCCTCAGCGACTTCAAGAGCAGAAAAACATTTTTTTGAAAATTTCACAATTTGACAAAAAATCTGACGTTATCCAATTCTCTCAAAAGTGGTGCCAAATTGTTGCAAATTCTTCCCTGAGATGTTTGGCGTGGGAAACTGAAGCATTTTTAATCCTCCGCTAGGAAATGTGGCCTCGGCGAATTCAAGAGCAGAAAAACGTTTTTCGAAAATTTCACAAATTCACCCAAACTCTGACGTTATTCAAGTCTCTCAAAAATGGTGCCAAACTGCTCAAAATTCTCCCCTGAAAGATTTCGCTGTGGAAACAATAGTTTTTTTTATACTTAGCCAGAATATCAGGGTTAGGGTTAGGGTTAGGGTTAGGGTTAGGTTTAGGGTTAGGGTTAGGGTTAGGGTTAGGGTTAGGGTTAGGGTTAGGGTTAGGGTTAGGGTTAGGGTTAGGGTTAGAGTTAGGGTTAGGGTTAGGGTTAGGGTTAGGTGGTTTAAACAAAAGTGTTTTTTCCTATGCTAGAAAATCAGGCCTTGGCGACTACACTTGCGGAAAAAGTTCTTTTTTTAAACTTCACAATTTCACCAAAAATCTTACGTTATCCACTTCTCTCAAAAATGGTGGCAAATTGTTGCAAATTCTACCCTGAGAGGTTTGGTGTTGGAAGCAGAAGCGTCTTTATCCTAGGGTTAGGGTTAGGGTTAGGGTTAGGGTTAGGGTTAGGGTTAGGGTTAGGGTTAGCGTTAGGGTTAGGGTTAGGGTTAGGGTTAGGGTTAGGGTTAGGGTTAGGGTTAGGGTTAGGGTTAGGGTTAGGGTTAGGGTTAGGGTTAGGTGGTGGAAACAAAAGTGTTTTTTCCTATGCTAGAAAATCAGGCCTTGGAGACTACACTTGCGGAAAAAGTTCTTTTTTTAAACTTCACAATTTCACCAAAAATCTGACGTTATCCAATTCTCTCAAAAGTGGTGCCAAATTGTTGCAAATTCTTCCCTGAGAGGTTTGGCGTTGGAAACAGAAGTGTTTTTATCTTAGGCAAGAAAATCAGGCTTTGGCGACACTACGAGCAGAAAAACATTTTTTGAAAATTTCACAATTGGACCGAAAATCTGACGTTATCCAATTAACTCAAAAATGGTGCCAAATTGTTGCAAAATCTCCCCTGGAGGTTTGGCGTTGGAAACTGAAGCGTTTTTAATCCTCCGCTAGGAAATGTGGCCTCAGCGACTTCAAGAGAAGAAAAACATTTTTTTTGAAAATTTCACAATTTGACAAAAAATCTGATGTTATCCAATTCTCTCAAAAGTGGTGCCAAATTGTTGCAAATTCTTCCCTGAGAGGTTTGGCGTTGGAAACTGAAGCGTTTTTAATCCATTGCTAGGAAATGTGGCCTCAGCGACTTCAAGAGCAGAAAAACATTTTTTTGAAAATTTCACAATTTGACAAAAAATCTGACGTTATCCAATTCTCTCAAAAGTGGTGCCAAATTGTTGCAAATTCTTCCCTGAGATGTTTGGCGTGGGAAACTGAAGCATTTTTAATCCTCCGCTAGGAAATGTGGCCTCGGCGAATTCAAGAGCAGAAAAACGTTTTTAGAAAATTTCACAAATTCACCCAAACTCTGACGTTATTCAAGTCTCTCAAAAATGGTGCCAAACTGCTCAAAATTCTCCCCTGAAAGATTTCGCTGTGGAAACAATAGTTTTTTTTATACTTAGCCAGAATATCAGGGTTAGGGTTAGGGTTAGGGTTAGGGTTAGGGTTAGGGTTAGGGTTAGGGTTAGGGTTAGGGTTAGGGTTAGGGTTAGGGTTAGGGTTAGGGTTAGGGTTAGGGTTAGCTGGTGGAAACAAAAGTTTTTTTCCTATGCTAGAAAATCAGGCCTTGGCGACTACACTTGCAAAAAAAGTTTTTTTAAATTTCACAATTTCACGAAAAATCTTACGTCATCCAATTCTCTCAAAAATGGTGACAAATTGTTGCAAATTCTCTCCTGAGAGGTTTGGCGTTGGAAACAGAAGTGTTTTTATCTTAGGCGAGAAAATCAGGCTTTGGCGACACTACGAGCAGAAAAACATTTTTTGAAAATTTCACAATTGGACCAAAAATCTGACGTTATCCAATTAACTCAAAAATGGTGCCAAATTGTTGCAAAATCTCCCCTGGAGGTTTGGCATTGAAAACTGAAGCGTTTTTAATCCTCCGCTAAGAAATGTGGCCTCAGCGACTTCAAGAGCAGAAAAACATTTTTTGAAAATTTCACAATTTGACAAAATATCTGACGTTATCCAATTCTCTCAAAAGTGGTGCCAAATTGTTGCAGATTCTTCCCTGAGAGATTTGGCGTTGGAAACTGAAGCATTTTTAATCCTCCGCTAGGAAATGTGGCCTCGGCGACTTCAAGAGCAGAAAAACTTTTTTCGAAAATTTCAAAAATTCATCCAAACTCTGACGTTATTCAAGTCTCTCAAAAATGGTGCCAAACTGCTCAAAATTCTCCCCTGAAAGATTTCGCTGTGGAAACAATAGTTTTTTTTATCCTTAGCCAGAATATGAGGGTTAGGTTTAGGGTTAGGTTAGGTTTAGGGTTAGGGTTAGGGTTAGGGTTAGGGTTAGGGTTAGGGTTAGGGTTAGGGTTAGGGTTAGGGTTAGGGTTAGGGTTAGGGTTAGGGTTAGGGTTAGGGTTAGGGTTAGGGTTAGGTGGTGGAAACAAAAGTGTTTTTTCCTATGCTAGAAAGTCAAGCCTTGGCAACTACACTCGCGGAAAAAGTTCTTTTTTTAAACTTCACAATTTCACCAAAAATCTTACATTGTCCAATTCTCTCAAAAATGGTGACAAATTGTTGCAAATTCTATGCTGAGAGGTTTGCTGTTGGAAACAGAAGCGTTTTTATCCGAGGGTAGAAAATTAGGCCTTGGCAACTTTACCTGCGAGAAAACATTTTTTGAAAATTTCACAATTTCACCCAAACTCTGACATTATCCAAGTCTCTCAAAAATGGTGCCAAACTGTTCAAAATTCTCCCCTGAAAGGTTTCGCTGTGGAAACAATAGTTTTTTTAATCCTTAGCCAGAATATCAGGGTTAGGGTTAGGGTTAGGGTTAGGGTTAGGGTTAGGGTTAGGGTTAGGGTTAGGGTTAGGGTTAGGGTTAGGGTTAGGGTTAGGGTTAGGGTTAGGGTTAGGGTTAGGGTTAGGTGGTGGAAACAAAAGTGTTTTATCCTATGCTAGAAAATCAGACCTTGGCGACGACACTCGCGGAAAAAGTTCTTTTTTTCAACTTCACAATTTCACCAAAAATCTTACGTTGTCCAATTCTCTTAAAAATGATGGACACTTGCTGGTGTGTTTTCTTTGCATTTCGACCTGAAAGAAGCTATATCGGATGTAACGTTCAGTTTGGCTTATTTGCGTGATTTTGCATTAACAGCTCAAGTACACCTAACTTGGGAGAGAAACACGATGGACACTTGCTGGTGTGTTTTCTTTGCATTTCGACCTGAAAGAAGCTATTTCGGATGTACTTGGCTCGTGTAATGTTCAGTTTGGCTTATTTGCGTGATTTTGCATTAACAGCTCAAGTGCACCTAACTTGGGAGAGAAACACAATGGACACTTGCTGGTGTGTTTTCTATGCATTTCGACCTGAAAGAAGCTATTTCGGATGTACTTGGCTCGTGTAACGTTCAGTTTGGCTTATTTGCGTGATTTTGCATTAACAGCTCAAGTACACCTAACTTGGGAGAGAAACATGATGGACACTTGCTGCTGTGTTTTCTAAGCATTTCGACCTGAAAGAAGCTATTTCGGATGTACTTGGCTCGTGTAACGTTCAGTTTGGCTTATTTGTGTGATTTTGCATTAACAGCTCAACTACACCTAACTTGGGAGAGAAACACGATGGACACTTGCTGCTGTGTTTTCTATGCATTTCGATCTGAAAGAAGCTATGTCGGATGTACTTGGCTCGTCTAACGTTCAGTTTGGCTTAGTTGCGTGATTTTGCATTAACAGCTCAAGCACACCTAACTTGGGAGAGAAACACGATGGACACTTGCTGGTGTGTTTTCTATGCATTTCGACCTGAAAGAAGCTATTTCGGATGTACTTGGTTCGTGTAACGTTCAGTTTGGCTTAGTTGCGTGATTTTGCATTAACAGCTCAACTGCACCTAACTTGGGAGAGAAACACAATGGACACTTGCTGGTGTGTTTTCTATGCATTTCGACCTGAAAGAAGCTATATCGGATGTATTTGGCTCCTGTAACGTTCAGTTTGGCTTATTTGCGTGATTTTGCATTAACAGCTCAAGTACACCTAACTTGGGAGAGAAACATGATGGACACTTGCTGCTGTGTTTTCTAAGCATTTCGACCTGAAAGAAGCTATTTCGGATGTACTTGGCTCGTGTAACGTTCAGTTTGGCTTATTTGCGTGATTTTGCATTAACAGCTCAACTACACCTAACTTGGGAGAGAAACACGATGGACACTTGCTGCTGTGTTTTCTATGCATTTCGACCTGAAAAACTATGTCGGATGTACTTGGCTCGTGTAACGTTCAGTTTGGCTTAGTTGCGTGATTTTGCATTAACAGCTCAAGCACACCTAACTTGGGAGAGAAACATGATGGACACTTGCTGGTTTGTTTTCTATGCATTTCGACCTGAAAGAAGCTATTTTGGATGTACTTGGCTCGTGTAACGTTCAGTTTGGCTTAGTTGCGTGATTTTGCATTAACAGCTCAAGCACACCTAACTTGGGAGAGAAACACGATGGACACTTGCTGGTGTGTTTTCTATGCATTTCGACCTGAAAGAAGCTATTTCGGATGTACTTGGCTCGTGTAACGTTCAGTTTGGATTAGTTGCGTGATTTTGCATTAACAGCTCAAGGACACCTAACTTGGGAGAGAAACACGATGGACACTTGCTGGTGTGTTTTCTATGCATTTCGACCTGAAAGAAGCTATTTCGGATGTACTTGGCTCGTGTAACGTTCAAATTGGCTCATTTGCGCGATTTTGCATTAACAGCTCAAGTACACCTAACTTTGCAAATGAACACGATGGGAACTTGCTGGTGTGTTTTCTATGCATTTCGACCTGAAAGAAGCTAGTTCGGACGTACTTGGCTCGTGTAACGTTCAGTTTGGCTTAGTTGCGTGATTTTGCATTAACAGCTCCAGGACACCTAACTTGGGAGAGAAACACGATGGACACTTGCTGGTGTGTTTTCTATTCATTTCGACCTGAAAGAAGCTTGTTCGGACGTACTTGGCTTTTGTAACGTTCAGTTTGACTGATTTGCGCGATTTGGCATTAACAGCTCAACTGCACCTAACTTTGCAAATGAAAACGATGGGAACTTGCTCGTGTGTTTTCTATGCATTTCGACCTGAAAGAAGCTAGTTCGGACGTACTTGGCTTTTGTAACATTCACTTTGGCTGATTTGCGCGATTTGGCATTAACAGCTCAATTGCACCTAACTTTGCAAATGAACACGATGGGAACTTGCTGGTGTGTTTTCTATGCATTTCGACCTGAAAGAAGCTAGTTCGGACGTACTTGGCTTTTGTAACGTTCAGTTTGGCTGATTTGCGCGATTTGGCATTAACAGCTCAAGTGCACCTAACTTTGCAAATGAACACGATGGGAACTTGCTGGTGTGTTTTCTATACATTTCGACGTGAAAGAAGCTAGTTCGGACGTAGTTGGCTTTTGTAACGTTCAGTTTGGCTGATTTGCGCGATTTGGCATTAACAGCTCAACTGCACCTAACTTTGCAAATGAACACGATGGGAACTTGCTGGTGTGTTTTCTATGCATTTCGACCTGAAAGAAGCTTGTTCGGAAGTACTTGGCTTTTGTAACGTTCAGTTTGACTGATTTACGCGATTTGGCAATAACAGCTCAACTACACCTAACTTTGTATATGAACACGATGGGAACTTGCTGGTGTGTTTTCTATGCAATTCGACCTGAAAGAAGCTAGTTCGGACGTACTTGGCTTTTGTAACGTTCAGTTTGGCTGATTTGCGCGATTTGGCATTAACAGCTCAACTGCACCTAACTTTGCAAATGAACACGATGGGAACTTCCTCGTGTGTTTTCTATGCATTTCGACCTGAAAGAAGCTAGTTCGGACGTACTTGGCTTTTGTAACGTTCAGTTTGGCTGATTTGCGCGATTTGGCATTAACACCTCAACTGCACCTAACTTTGCAAATGAACACGATGGGAACTTGCTGGTGTGTTTTCTATGCATTTCGACCTGAAAGAAGCTATTTTGGATGTACTTGGCTTTTGTAACGTTCAGTTTGGCTGATTTGCGCGATTTGGCATTAACAGCTCAACTGCACCTAACTTTGCAAATGAACACGATGGGAACTTTCTGGTGTGTTTTCTATGCATTTCGACCTGAAAGAAGCTAGTTCGGACGTACTTGGCTTTTGTAACGTTCAGTTTGGCTGATTTGCGCGATTTGGCATTAACAGCTCAACTACACCTAACTTTGCAAATGAACACGATGGGAACTTGCTGGTGTGTTTTCTATGCATTTCGACCTGAAAGAAGCTAGTTCGGTCGTACTTGGCTTTTGTAACGTTCAGTTTGGCTGATTTGCGCGATTTGGCA
Source organism: Darevskia nairensis (assembly GCA_034642065.1). Lineage (NCBI taxonomy): Eukaryota > Metazoa > Chordata > Lepidosauria > Squamata > Lacertidae > Darevskia > Darevskia nairensis. The sequence continues at coordinate 51,972 of JAWWNI010000663.1, read as the reverse complement.
TTAACAGCTCAACTGCACCTAACTTTGCAAATGAACACGATGGGAACTTGCTGGTGTGTTTTCTATGCATTTCGACCTGGAAGAAGCTATTTCGGATGTACTTGGCTCGTGTAACGTTCAGTTTGGCTTAGTTGCGTGATTTTGCATTAACAGCTCAAGCACACCTAACTTAGGAGAGAAACACGATGGACACTTGCTGTTGTGTTTTCTATGCATTTCGACCTGAAAGAAGCTATTTCGGATGTACTTGGCTCGTGTAACGTTCAGTTTGGCTTAGTTGCGTGATTTTGCATTAAAAGCTCAAGCACACCTAACTTGGGAGAGAAACACGATGGACACTTGCTGGTGTGTTTTCTATGCATTTCGACCTGAAAGAAGCTATTTCGGATGTACTTGGCTCGTGTAAAGTTCAGTTTGGCTTAGTTGCGTGATTTTGCATTAACAGCTCAAGGACACCTAACTTGGGAGAGAAACACGATGGACACTTGCTGGTGTATTTTCTATGCATTTCGACCTGAAAGAAGCTATTTCGGATGTACGTGGCTCGTGTAACGTTCAGTTTGGATTAGTTGCGTGATTTTGCATTAACAGCTCAAGGACACCTAACTTGGGAGAGAAACACGATGGACACTTGCTGGTGTGTTTTCTATGCATTTCGACCTGAAAGAAGCTATTTCGGATGTACTTGGCTCGTGTAACGTTCAGTTTGGCTTAGTTGCGTGATTTTGCATTAACAGCTCAAGGACACCTAACTTTGGAGAGAAACACGATGGGAACTTGCTGGTGTGTTTTCTATGCATTTCGACCTGAAAGAAGCTTGTTCGGAAGTACTTGGCTTTTGTAACGTTCAGTTTGACTGATTACGCGATTTGGCAATAACAGCTCAACTACACCTAACTTTGTATATGAACACGATGGGAACTTGCTGGTGTGTTTTCTATGCAATTCGACCTGAAAGAAGCTAGTTCGGACGTACTTGGCTTTTGTAACGTTCAGTTTGGCTGATTTGCGCGATTTGGCATTAACAGCTCAACTGCACCTAACTTTGCAAATGAACACGATGGGAACTTGCTCGTGTGTTTTCTATGCATTTCGACCTGAAAGAAGCTAGTTCGGACGTACTTGGCTTTTGTAACGTTCAGTTTGGCTGATTTGCGCGATTTGGCATTAACACCTCAACTGCACCTAACTTTGCAAATGAACACGATGGGAACTTGCTGGTGTGTTTTCTATGCATTTCGACCTGAAAGAAGCTATTTTGGATGTACTTGGCTTTTGTAACGTTCAGTTTGGCTGATTTGCGCGATTTGGCATTAACAGCTCAACTGCACCTAACTTTGCAAATGAACACGATGGGAACTTTCTGGTGTGTTTTCTATGCATTTCGACCTGAAAGAAGCTAGTTCGGACGTACTTGGCTTTTGTAACGTTCAGTTTGGCTGATTTGCGCGATTTGGCATTAACAGCTCAACTACACCTAACTTTGCAAATGAACACGATGGGAACTTGCTGGTGTGTTTTCTATGCATTTCGACCTGAAAGAAGCTAGTTCGGTCGTACTTGGCTTTTGTAACGTTCAGTTTGGCTGATTTTCGCGATTTGGCATTAACAGCTCAACTACACCTAACTTTGCAAATGAACACGATGGGAACTTGCTGGTGTGTTTTCTATGCATTTCGACCTGGAAGAAGCTATTTCGGATGTACTTGGCTCGTGTAAACGTTCAGTTTGGCTTAGTTGCGTGATTTTGCATTAACAGCTCAAGCACACCTAACTTAGGAGAGAAACACGATGGACACTTGCTGTTGTGTTTTCTATGCATTTCGACCTGAAAGAAGCTATTTCGGATGTACTTGGCTCGTGTAACGTTCAGTTTGGCTTAGTTGCGTGATTTTGCATTAAAAGCTCAAGCACACCTAACTTGGGAGAGAAACACGATGGACACTTGCTGGTGTGTTTTCTATGCATTTCGACCTGAAAGAAGCTATTTCGGATGTACTTGGCTCGTGTAAAGTTCAGTTTGGCTTAGTTGCGTGATTTTGCATTAACAGCTCAAGGACACCTAACTTGGGAGAGAAACACGATGGACACTTGCTGGTGTATTTTCTATGCATTTCGACCTGAAAGAAGCTATTTCGGATGTACGTGGCTCGTGTAACGTTCAGTTTGGATTAGTTGCGTGATTTTGCATTAACAGCTCAAGGGACACCTAACTTGGGAGAGAAACACGATGGACACTTGCTGGTGTGTTTTCTATGCATTTCGACCTGAAAGAAGCTTGTTCGGAAGTACTTGGCTTTTGTAACGTTCAGTTTGACTGATTTACGCGATTTGGCAATAACAGCTCAACTACACCTAACTTTGTATATGAACACGATGGGAACTTGCTGGTGTGTTTTCTATGCAATTCGACCTGAAAGAAGCTAGTTCGGACGTACTTGGCTTTTGTAACGTTCAGTTTGGCTGATTTGCGCGATTTGGCATTAACAGCTCAACTGCACCTAACTTTGCAAATGAACACGATGGGAACTTCCTCGTGTGTTTTCTATGCATTTCGACCTGAAAGAAGCTAGTTCGGACGTACTTGGCTTTTGTAACGTTCAGTTTGGCTGATTTGCGCGATTTGGCATTAACACCTCAACTGCACCTAACTTTGCAAATGAACACGATGGGAACTTGCTGGTGTGTTTTCTATGCATTTCGACCTGAAAGAAGCTATTTTGGATGTACTTGGCTTTTGTAACGTTCAGTTTGGCTGATTTGCGCGATTTGGCATTAACAGCTCAACTGCACCTAACTTTGCAAATGAACACGATGGGAACTTTCTGGTGTGTTTTCTATGCATTTCGACCTGAAAGAAGCTAGTTCGGACGTACTTGGCTTTTGTAACGTTCAGTTTGGCTGATTTGCGCGATTTGGCATTAACAGCTCAACTACACCTAACTTTGCAAATGAACACGATGGGAACTTGCTGGTGTGTTTTCTATGCATTTCGACCTGAAAGAAGCTAGTTCGGTCGTACTTGGCTTTTGTAACGTTCAGTTTGGCTGATTTGCGCGATTTGGCATTAACAGCTCAACTGCACCTAACTTTGCAAATGAACACGATGGGAACTTGCTGGTGTGTTTTCTATGCATTTCGACCTGGAAGAAGCTATTTCGGATGTACTTGGCTCGTGTAACGTTCAGTTTGGCTTAGTTGCGTGATTTTGCATTAACAGCTCAAGCACACCTAACTTAGGAGAGAAACACGATGGACACTTGCTGGTGTGTTTTCTATGCATTTCGACCTGAAAGAAGCTATTTCGGATGTACTTGGCTCGTGAAACGTTCAGTTTGGCTTAGTTGCGTGATTTTGCATTAACAGCTCAAGCACACCTAACTTGGGAGAGAAACACGATGGACACTTGCTGGTGTGTTTTCTATGCATTTCGACCTGAAAGAAGCTATTTCGGATGTACTTGGCTCGTGTAACGTTCAGTTTGGCTTAGTTGCGTGATTTTGCATTAACAGCTCAAGCACACCTAACTTGGGAGAGAAACACGATGGACACTTGCTGGTGTGTTTTCTATGCATTTCGACCTGAAAGAAGCTATTTCGGATGTACTTGGCTCGTGTAACGTTCAGTTTGGCTTAGTTGCGTGATTTTGCATTAACAGCTCAAGCACACCTAACTTGGGAGAGAAACACGATGGACACTTGCTGGTGTGTTTTCTATGCATTTCGACCTGAAAGAAGCAATTTCGGATGTACTTGGCTCGTGTAACGTTCAGTTTGGCTTAGTTGCGTGATTTTGCATTAACAGCTCAAGCACACCTAACTTGGGAGAGAAACACGATGGACACTTGCTGGTGTGTTTTCTATGCATTTCGACCTGAAAGAAGCTATTTTGGATGTACTTGGCTTTTGTAACGTTCAGTTTGGCTGATTTGCGCGATTTGGCATTAACAGCTCAACTTTGCCAATGAACACGATGGGAACTTGCTGGTGTGTTTTCTATGCATTTCGACCTGAAAGAAGCTAGTTCGGACGTACTTGGCTTTTGTAACGTTCAGTTTGGCTGATTTGCGCGATTTGGCATTAACAGCTCAACTGCACCTAACTTTGCAAATGAACACGATGGGAACTTGCTCGTGTGTTTTCTATGCATTTCGACCTGAAAGAAGCTAGTTCGGACGTACTTGGCTTTTGTAACGTTCAGTTTGGCTGATTTGCGCGATTTGGCATTAACAGCTCAATTGCACCTAACTTTGCAAATGAACACGATGGGAACTTGCTGGTGTGTTTTCTATGCATTTCGACCTGAAAGAAGATAGTTCGGACGTACTTGGCTTTTGTAACGTTCAGTTTGGCTGATTTGCGCGATTTGGCATTAACAGCTCAAGTGCACCTAACTTTGCAAATGAACACGATGGGAACTTGCTGGTGTGTTTTCTATACATTTCGACGTGAAAGAAGCTAGTTCGGACGTAGTTGGCTTTTGTAACGTTCAGTTTCGCTGATTTGCGCGATTTGGCATTAACAGCTCAACTGCACCTAACTTTGCAAATGAACACGATGGGAACTTGCTGGTGTGTTTTCTATGCATTTAGACCTGAAAGAAGCTTGTTCGGAAGTACTTGGCTTTTGTAACGTTCAGTTTGACTGATTTACGCGATTTGGCATTAACAGCTCAACTACACCTAACTTTGTATATGAACACGATGGGAACTTGCTGGTGTGTTTTCTATGCATTTCGACCTGAAAGAAGCTAGTTCGGACGTACTTGGCTTTTGTAACGTTCAGTTTGGCTGATTTGCGCGATTTGGCATTAACAGCTCAACTGCACCTAACTTTGCAAATGAACACGATGGGAACTTGCTCGTGTGTTTTCTATGCATTTCGACCTGAAAGAAGCTATGTCGGATGTACTTGGCTCGTGTAACGTTCAGTTTGGCTTAGTTGCGTGATTTTGCATTAACAGCTCAAGCACACCTAACTTGGGAGAGAAACACGATGGACACTTGCTGGTGTGTTTTCTATGCATTTCGACCTGAAAGAAGCTATTTCGGATGTACTTGGTTCGTGTAACGTTCAGTTTGGCTTAGTTGCGTGATTTTGCATTAACAGCTCAACTGCACCTAACTTGGGAGAGAAACACAATGGACACTTGCTGGTGTGTTTTCTATGCATTTCGACCTGAAAGAAGCTATATCGGATGTATTTGGCTCCTGTAACGTTCAGTTTGGCTTATTTGCGTGATTTTGCATTAACAGCTCAAGTACACCTAACTTGGGAGAGAAACATGATGGACACTTGCTGCTGTGTTTTCTAAGCATTTCGACCTGAAAGAAGCTATTTCGGATGTACTTGGCTCGTGTAACGTTCAGTTTGGCTTATTTACGTGATTTTGCATTAACAGCTCAACTACACCTAACTTGGGAGAGAAACACGATGGACACTTGCTGCTGTGTTTTCTATGCATTTCGACCTGAAAAACTATGTCGGATGTACTTGGCTCGTGTAACGTTCAGTTTGGCTTAGTTGCGTGATTTTGCATTAACAGCTCAAGCACACCTAACTTGGGAGAGAAACACGATGGACACTTGCTGGTTTGTTTTCTATGCATTTCGACCTGAAAGAAGCTAGTTCGGACGTACTTGGCTTTTATAACGTTCAATTTGGCTCATTTGCGCGATTTGGCATTAACAGCTCAACTGCACCTAACTTTGCAAATGAACACGATGGGAACTTGCTCATGTGTTTTCTATGCATTTCGACCTGAAAGAAGCTAGTTCGGACGTAGTTGGCTTTTGTAACGTTCAGTTTCGCTGATTTGCGCGATTTGGCATTAACAGCTCAACTGCACCTAACTTTGCAAATGAACACGATGGGAACTTGCTCGTGTGTTTTCTATGCATTTCGACCTGAAAGAAGCTAGTTCGGACGTACTTGGCTTTTGTAACATTCAGTTTGGCTGATTTGCGCGATTTGGCATTAACAGCTCAATTGCACCTAACTTTGCAAATGAACACGATGGGAACTTGCTGGTGTGTTTTCTATGCATTTCGACCTGAAAGAAGCTAGTTCGGACGTACTTGGCTTTTGTAACGTTCAGTTTGGCTGATTTGCGCGATTTGGCATTAACAGCTCAAGTGCACCTAACTTTGCAAATGAACACGATGGGAACTTGCTGGTGTGTTTTCTATACATTTCGACGTGAAAGAAGCTAGTTCGGACGTAGTTGGCTTTTGTAACGTTCAGTTTGGCTGATTTGCGCGATTTGGCATTAACAGCTCAACTGCACCTAACTTTGCAAATGAACACGATGGGAACTTGCTGGTGTGTTTTCTATGCATTTCGACCTGAAAGAAGCTTGTTCGGAAGTACTTGGCTTTTGTAACGTTCAGTTTGACTGATTTACGCGATTTGGCAATAACAGCTCAACTACACCTAACTTTGTATATGAACACGATGGGAACTTGCTGGTGTGTTTTCTATGCAATTCGACCTGAAAGAAGCTAGTTCGGACGTACTTGGCTTTTGTAACGTTCAGTTTGGCTGATTTGCGCGATTTGGCATTAACAGCTCAACTGCACCTAACTTTGCAAATGAACACGATGGGAACTTGCTCGTGTGTTTTCTATGCATTTCGACCTGAAAGAAGCTAGTTCGGACGTACTTGGCTTTTGTAACGTTCAGTTTGGCTGATTTGCGCGATTTGGCATTAACACCTCAACTGCACCTAACTTTGCAAATGAACACGATGGGAACTTGCTGGTGTGTTTTCTATGCATTTCGACCTGAAAGAAGCTATTTTGGATGTACTTGGCTTTTGTAACGTTCAGTTTGGCTGATTTGCGCGATTTGGCATTAACAGCTCAACTGCACCTAACTTTGCAAATGAACACGATGGGAACTTTCTGGTGTGTTTTCTATGCATTTCGACCTGAAAGAAGCTAGTTCGGACGTACTTGGCTTTTGTAACGTTCAGTTTGGCTGATTTGCGCGATTTGGCATTAACAGCTCAACTACACCTAACTTTGCAAATGAACACGATGGGAACTTGCTGGTGTGTTTTCTATGCATTTCGACCTGAAAGAAGCTAGTTCGGTCGTACTTGGCTTTTGTAACGTTCAGTTTGGCTGATTTTCGCGATTTGGCATTAACAGCTCAACTACACCTAACTTTGCAAATGAACACGATGGGAACTTGCTGGTGTGTTTTCTATGCATTTCGACCTGGAAGAAGCTATTTCGGATGTACTTGGCTCGTGTAACGTTCAGTTTGGCTTAGTTGCGTGATTTTGCATTAACAGCTCAAGCACACCTAACTTAGGAGAGAAACACGATGGACACTTGCTGTTGTGTTTTCTATGCATTTCGACCTGAAAGAAGCTATTTCGGATGTACTTGGCTCGTGTAACGTTCAGTTTGGCTTAGTTGCGTGATTTTGCATTAAAAGCTCAAGCACACCTAACTTGGGAGAGAAACACGATGGACACTTGCTGGTGTGTTTTCTATGCATTTCGACCTGAAAGAAGCTATTTCGGATGTACTTGGCTCGTGTAAAGTTCAGTTTGGCTTAGTTGCGTGATTTTGCATTAACAGCTCAAGGACACCTAACTTGGGAGAGAAACACGATGGACACTTGCTGGTGTATTTTCTATGCATTTCGACCTGAAAGAAGCTATTTCGGATGTACGTGGCTCGTGTAACGTTCAGTTTGGATTAGTTGCGTGATTTTGCATTAACAGCTCAAGGACACCTAACTTGGGAGAGAAACACGATGGACACTTGCTGGTGTGTTTTCTATGCATTTCGACCTGAAAGAAGCTATTTCGGATGTACTTGGCTCGTGTAACGTTCAGTTTGGCTTAGTTGCGTGATTTTGCATTAACAGCTCAAGGACACCTAACTTTGGAGAGAAACACGATGGACACTTGCTGGTGTGTTTTCTATGCATTTCGACCTGAAAGAAGCTATTTCGGATGTACTTGGCTCGTGTAACGTTCAGTTTGGCTTAGTTGCGTGATTTTGCATTAACAGCTCAAGCACACCTAACTTGGGAGAGAAACACGATGGACACTTGCTGGTGTGTTTTCTATGCATTTCGACCTGAAAGAAGCTATTTCGGATGTACTTGGCTCGTGAAACGTTCAGTTTGGCTTAGTTGCGTGATTTTGCATTAACAGCTCAAGCACACCTAACTTGGGAGAGAAACACGATGGACACTTGCTGGTGTGTTTTCTATGCATTTCGACCTGAAAGAAGCTATTTCGGATGTACTTGGCTCGTGTAACGTTCAGTTTGGCTTAGTTGCGTGATTTTGCATTAACAGCTCAAGCACACCTAACTTGGGAGAGAAACACGATGGACACTTGCTGGTGTGTTTTCTATGCATTTCGACCTGAAAGAAGCTATTTCGGATGTACTTGGCTCGTGTAACGTTCAGTTTGGCTTAGTTGCGTGATTTTGCATTAACAGCTCAAGCATACCTAACTTGGGAGAGAAACACGATGGACACTTGCTGGTGTGTTTTCTATGCATTTCGACCGGAAAGAAGCAATTTCGGATGTACTTGGCTCGTGTAACGTTCAGTTTGGCTTAGTTGCGTGATTTTGCATTAACAGCTCAAGCACACCTAACTTGGGAGAGAAACACGATGGACACTTGCTGGTGTGTTTTCTATGCATTTCGACCTGAAAGAAGCTATTTTGGATGTACTTGGCTTTTGTAACGTTCAGTTTGGCTGATTTGCGCGATTTGGCATTAACAGCTCAACTTTGCCAATGAACACGATGGGAACTTGCTGGTGTGTTTTCTATGCATTTCGACCTGAAAGAAGCTAGTTCGGACGTACTTGGCTTTTGTAACGTTCAGTTTGGCTGATTTGCGCGATTTGGCATTAACAGCTCAACTGCACCTAACTTTGCAAATGAACACGATGGGAACTTGCTCGTGTGTTTTCTATGCATTTCGACCTGAAAGAAGCTAGTTCGGACGTACTTGGCTTTTGTAACGTTCAGTTTGGCTGATTTGCGCGATTTGGCATTAACAGCTCAAGTGCACCTAACTTTGCAAATGAACACGATGGGAACTTGCTGGTGTGTTTTCTATACATTTCGACGTGAAAGAAGCTAGTTCGGACGTAGTTGGCTTTTGTAACGTTCAGTTTCGCTGATTTGCGCGATTTGGCATTAACAGCTCAACTGCACCTAACTTTGCAAATGAACACGATGGGAACTTGCTGGTGTGTTTTCTATACATTTCGACCTGAAAGAAGCTTGTTCGGAAGTACTTGGCTTTTGTAACGTTCAGTTTGACTGATTTACGCGATTTGGCATTAACAGCTCAACTACACCTAACTTTGTATATGAACATGGGAACTTGCTGGTGTGTTTTCTATACATTTCGACCTGAAAGAAGCTTGTTCGGAAGTACTTGGCTTTTGTAACGTTCAGTTTGACTGATTTACGCGATTTGGCATTAACAGCTCAACTACACCTAACTTTGTATATGAACACGATGGGAACTTGCTGGTGTGTTTTCTATGCATTTCGACCTGAAAGAAGCTAGTTCGGACGTACTTGGCTTTTGTAACGTTCAGTTTGGCTGATTTGCGCGATTTGGCATTAACAGCTCAACTGCACCTAACTTTGCAAATGAACACGATGGGAACTTGCTCGTGTGTTTTCTATGCATTTCGACCTGAAAGAAGCTATGTCGGATGTACTTGGCTCGTGTAACGTTCAGTTTGGCTTAGTTGCGTGATTTTGCATTAACAGCTCAAGCACACCTAACTTGGGAGAGAAACACGATGGACACTTGCTGGTGTGTTTTCTATGCATTTCGACCTGAAAGAAGCTATTTCGGATGTACTTGGTTCGTGTAACGTTCAGTTTGGCTTAGTTGCGTGATTTTGCATTAACAGATCAACTGCACCTAACTTGGGAGAGAAACACAATGGACACTTGCTGGTGTGTTTTCTATGCATTTCGACCTGAAAGAAGCTATATCGGATGTATTTGGCTCCTGTAACGTTCAGTTTGGCTTATTTGCGTGATTTTGCATTAACAGCTCAAGTACACCTAACTTGGGAGAGAAACATGATGGACACTTGCTGCTGTGTTTTCTAAGCATTTCGACCTGAAAGAAGCTATTTCGGATGTACTTGGCTCGTGTAACGTTCAGTTTGGCTTATTTGCGTGATTTTGCATTAACAGCTCAACTACACCTAACTTGGGAGAGAAACACGATGGACACTTGCTGCTGTGTTTTCTATGCATTTCGACCTGAAAAACTATGTCGGATGTACTTGGCTCGTGTAACGTTCAGTTTGGCTTAGTTGCGTGATTTTGCATTAACAGCTCAAGCACACCTAACTTGGGAGAGAAACACGATGGACACTTGCTGGTTTGTTTTCTATGCATTTCGACCTGAAAGAAGCTATTTTGGATGTACTTGGCTCGTGTAACGTTCAGTTTGGCTTAGTTGCGTGATTTTGCATTAACAGCTCAAGCACACCTAACTTGGGAGAGAAACACGATGGACACTTGCTGGTATGTTTTCTATGCATTTCGACCTGAAAGAAGCTATTTCGGATGTACTTGGCTCGTGTAACGTTCAGTTTGGATTAGTTGCGTGATTTTGCATTAACAGCTCAAGGACACCTACCTTGGGAGAGAAACACGATGGACACTTGCTGGTGTGTTTTCTATGCATTTCGACCTGAAAGAAGCTATTTCGGATGTACTTGGCTCGTGTAACGTTCAAATTGGCTCATTTGCGCGATTTTGCATTAACAGCTCAAGTACACCTAACTTTGCAAATGAACACGATGGGAACTTGCTGGTGTGTTTTCTATGCATTTCGACCTGAAAGAAGCTAGTTCGGACGTACTTGGCTTTTGTAACGTTCAGTTTGGCTGATTTGCGCGATTTGGCATTAACAGCTCAACTGCACCTAACTTTGCAAATGAACACGATGGGAACTTGCTCGTGTGTTTTCTATGCATTTCGACCTGAAAGAAGCTAGTTCGGACGTACTTGGCTTTTGTAACGTTCAGTTTGGCTGATTTGCGCGATTTGGCATTAACAGCTCAACTGCACCTAACTTTGCAAATGAACACGATGGGAACTTGCTCGTGTGTTTTCTATGCATTTCGACCTGAAAGAAGCTAGTTCGGACGTACTTGGCTTTTGTAACGTTCAGTTTGGCTGATTTGCGCGATTTGGCATTAACAGCTCAACTGCACCTAACTTTGCAAATGAACACGATGGGAACTTGCTGGTGTGTTTTCTATGCATTTCGACCTGAAATAAGCTTGTTCAGACGTACTTGGCTTTTGTAACGTTCAGTTTGACTGATTTGCGCGATTTGGCATCAACAGCTCAACTACACCTAACTTTGCAAATGATCACGATGGGAACTTGCTGGTGTGTTTTCTAGTTTAATTTTCAAGTCTTTTTCTTATTTTTACATTTGATCAAAAAATAATTTCGACGTGAAAGAAGCTAGTTCGGACGTACTTGGCTTTTGTAACGTTCAATTTGGCTGATTTGCGCGATTTGGCATCAACAGCTCAACTACACCTAACGTTGCAAATGAACACGATGGGAACTTGCTGGTGTGTTTTCTATACATTTCGACGTGAAAGAAGCTAGTTCGGACGTAGTTGGCTTTTGTAACGTTCAGTTTGACTGATTTACGCGATTTGGCATTAACAGCTCAACTACACCTAACTTTGCATATGAACACGATGGGAACTTGCTGGTGTGTTTTCTATGCATTTCGACCTGAAAGAAGCTAGTTCGGACGTACTTGGCTTTTCTAACGTTCAGTTTGGCTGATTTGCACGATTTGGCATTAACAGCTCAACTGCACCTAACTTTGCAAATGAACACGATGGGAACTTGCTGGTGTGTTTTCTATGCATTTCGACCTGAAAGAAGCTATTTCGGATGTACTTGGCTCGTGTAACGTTCAGTTTGGCTTAGTTGCGTGATTTTGCATTAACAGCTCAAGCACACCTAACTTGGGAGAGAAACACGATGGACACTTGCTGGTGTGTTTTCTATGCATTTCGACCTGAAAGAAGCTATTTCGGATGTACTTGGCTCGTGTAACGTTCAGTTTGGCTTAGTTGCGTGATTTTGCATTAACAGCTCAAGCATACCTAACTTGGGAGAGAAACACGATGGACACTTGCTGGTGTGTTTTCTATGCATTTCGACCTGAAAGAAGCAATTTCGGATGTACTTGGCTCGTGTAACGTTCAGTTTGGCTTAGTTGCGTGATTTTGCATTAACAGCTCAACTACACCTAACTTGGGAGAGAAACACGATGGACACTTGCTGCTGTGTTTTCTATGCATTTCGACCTGAAAAACTATGTCGGATGTACTTGGCTCGTGTAACGTTCAGTTTGGCTTAGTTGCGTGATTTTGCATTAACAGATCAAGCACACCTAACTTGGGAGAGAAACACGATGGACACTTGCTGGTTTGTTTTCTATGCATTTCGACCTGAAAGAAGCTATTTTGGATGTACTTGGCTCGTGTAACGTTCAGTTTGGCTTAGTTGCGTGATTTTGCATTAACAGCTCAAGCACACCTAACTTGGGAGAGAAACACGATGGACACTTGCTGGTGTGTTTTCTATGCATTTCGACCTGAAAGAAGCTATTTCGGATGTACTTGGCTCGTGAAACGTTCAGTTTGGCTTAGTTGCGTGATTTTGCATTAACAGCTCAAGGACACCTAACTTGGGAGAGAAACACGATGGACACTTGCTGGTATGTTTTCTATGCATTTCGACCTGAAAGAAGCTATTTCGGATGTACTTGGCTCGTGTAACGTTCAGTTTGGATTAGTTGCGTGATTTTGCATTAACAGCTCAAGGACACCTACCTTGGGAGAGAAACACGATGGACACTTGCTGGTGTGTTTTCTATGCATTTCGACCTGAAAGAAGCTATTTCGGATGTACTTGGCTCGTGTAACGTTCAAATTGGCTCATTTGCGCGATTTTGCATTAACAGCTCAAGTACACCTAACTTTGCAAATGAACACGATGGGAACTTGCTGGTGTGTTTTCTATGCATTTCGACCTGAAAGAAGCTAGTTCGGACGTACTTGGCTCGTGTAACGTTCAGTTTGGCTTAGTTGCGTGATTTTGCATTAACAGCTCAAGGACACCTAACTTGGGAGAGAAACACGATGGACACTTGCTGGTGTGTTTTCTATGCATTTCGACCTGAAAGAAGCTTGTTCGGACGTACTTGGCTTTTGTAACGTTCAGTTTGACTGATTTGCGCGATTTGGCATTAACAGCTCAACTGCACCTAACTTTGCAAATGAACACGATGGGAACTTGCTCGTGTGTTTTCTATGCATTTCGACCTGAAAGAAGCTAGTTCGGACGTACTTGGCTTTTGTAACGTTCAGTTTGGCTGATTTGCGCGATTTGGCATTAACAGCTCAACTGCACCTAACTTTGCAAATGAACACGATGGGAACTTGCTCGTGTGTTTTCTATGCATTTCGACCTGAAAGAAGCTAGTTCGGATGTACTTGGCTTTTGTAACGTTTAGTTTGGCTGATTTGCGCGATTTGGCATTAACAGCTCAACTGCACCTAACTTTGCAAATGAACACGATGGGAACTTGCTCATGTGTTTTCTATGCATTTCGACCTGAAAGAAGCTAGTTCGGACGTAGTTGGCTTTTGTAACGTTCAGTTTGGCTGATTTGCGCGATTTGGCATTAACAGCTCAACTGCACCTAACTTTGCAAATGAACACGATGGGAACTTGCTCGTGTGTTTTCTATGCATTTCGACCTGAAAGAAGCTAGTTCGGACGTACTTGGCTTTTGTAACGTTCAGTTTGACTGATTTACGCGATTTGGCATTAACAGCTCAATTGCACCTAACTTTGCAAATGAACACGATGGGAACTTGCTGGTGTGTTTTCTATGCATTTCGACCTGAAAGAAGCTAGTTCGGACGTACTTGGCTTTTGTAACGTTCAGTTTGGCTGATTTGCGCGATTTGGCATTAACAGCTCAACTGCACCTAACTTTGCAAATGAACACGATGGGAACTTGCTCGTGTGTTTTCTATGCATTTCGACCTGAAAGAAGCTAGTTCGGACGTACTTGGCTTTTGTAACGTTCAGTTTGGCTGATTTGCGCGATTTGGCATTAACAGCTCAACTGCACCTAACTTTGCAAATGAACACGATGGGAACTTGCTCGTGTGTTTTCTATGCATTTCGACCTGAAAGAAGCTAGTTCGGACGTACTTGGCTTTTGTAACGTTCAGTTTGGCTGATTTGCGCGATTTGGCATTAACAGCTCAACTGCACCTAACTTTGCAAATGAACACGATGGGAACTTGCTGGTGTGTTTTCTATGCATTTCGACCTGAAATAAGCTTGTTCAGACGTACTTGGCTTTTGTAACGTTCAGTTTGACTGATTTGCGCGATTTGGCATCAACAGCTCAACTACACCTAACTTTGCAAATGATCACGATGGGAACTTGCTGGTGTGTTTTCTATACATTTCGACGTGAAAGAAGCTAGTTCGGACGTACTTGGCTTTTGTAACGTTCAATTTGGCTGATTTGCGCGATTTGGCATCAACAGCTCAACTACACCTAACGTTGCAAATGAACACGATGGGAACTTGCTGGTGTGTTTTCTATACATTTCGACGTGAAAGAAGCTAGTTCGGACGTAGTTGGCTTTTGTAACGTTCAGTTTGACTGATTTACGCGATTTGGCATTAACAGCTCAACTACACCTAACTTTGCATATGAACACGATGGGAACTTGCTGGTGTGTTTTCTATGCATTTCGACCTGAAAGAAGCTAGTTCGGACGTACTTGGCTTTTCTAACGTTCAGTTTGGCTGATTTGCACGATTTGGCATTAACAGCTCAACTGCACCTAACTTTGCAAATGAACACGATGGGAACTTGCTGGTGTGTTTTCTATGCATTTCGACCTGAAAGAAGCTATTTCGGATGTACTTGGCTCGTGTAACGTTCAGTTTGGCTTAGTTGCGTGATTTTGCATTAACAGCTCAAGCACACCTAACTTGGGAGAGAAACACGATGGACACTTGCTGGTGTGTTTTCTATGCATTTCGACCTGAAAGAAGCTATTTCGGATGTACTTGGCTCGTGTAACGTTCAGTTTGGCTTAGTTGCGTGATTTTGCATTAACAGCTCAAGCACACCTAACTTGGGAGAGAAACACGATGGACACTTGCTGGTGTGTTTTCTATGCATTTCGACCTGAAAGAAGCTATTTTGGATGTACTTGGCTTTTGTAACGTTCAGTTTGGCTGATTTGCGCGATTTGGCATTAACAGCTCAACTTTGCCAATGAACACGATGGGAACTTGCTGGTGTGTTTTCTATGCATTTCGACCTGAAAGAAGCTAGTTCGGACGTACTTGGCTTTTGTAACGTTCAGTTTGGCTGATTTGCGCGATTTGGCATTAACAGCTCAACTGCACCTAACTTTGCAAATGAACACGATGGGAACTTGCTCGTGTGTTTTCTATGCATTTCGACCTGAAAGAAGCTAGTTCGGACGTACTTGGCTTTTGTAACGTTCAGTTTGGCTGATTTGCGCGATTTGGCATTAACAGCTCAATTGCACCTAACTTTGCAAATGAACACGATGGGAACTTGCTGGTGTGTTTTCTATGCATTTCGACCTGAAAGAAGCTAGTTCGGACGTACTTGGCTTTTGTAACGTTCAGTTTGGCTGATTTGCGCGATTTGGCATTAACAGCTCAAGTGCACCTAACTTTGCAAATGAACACGATGGGAACTTGCTGGTGTGTTTTCTATACATTTCGACGTGAAAGAAGCTAGTTCGGACGTAGTTGGCTTTTGTAACGTTCAGTTTCGCTGATTTGCGCGATTTGGCATTAACAGCTCAACTGCACCTAACTTTGCAAATGAACACGATGGGAACTTGCTGGTGTGTTTTCTATACATTTCGACCTGAAAGAAGCTTGTTCGGAAGTACTTGGCTTTTGTAACGTTCAGTTTGACTGATTTACGCGATTTGGCATTAACAGCTCAACTACACCTAACTTTGTATATGAACACGATGGGAACTTGCTGGTGTGTTTTCTATGCATTTCGACCTGAAAGAAGCTAGTTCGGACGTACTTGGCTTTTGTAACGTTCAGTTTGGCTGATTTGCGCGATTTGGCATTAACAGCTCAACTGCACCTAACTTTGCAAATGAACACGATGGGAACTTGCTCGTGTGTTTTCTATGCATTTCGACCTGAAAGAAGCTATGTCGGATGTACTTGGCTCGTGTAACGTTCAGTTTGGCTTAGTTGCGTGATTTTGCATTAACAGCTCAAGCACACCTAACTTGGGAGAGAAACACGATGGACACTTGCTGGTGTGTTTTCTATGCATTTCGACCTGAAAGAAGCTATTTCGGATGTACTTGGTTCGTGTAACGTTCAGTTTGGCTTAGTTGCGTGATTTTGCATTAACAGATCAACTGCACCTAACTTGGGAGAGAAACACAATGGACACTTGCTGGTGTGTTTTCTATGCATTTCGACCTGAAAGAAGCTATATCGGATGTATTTGGCTCCTGTAACGTTCAGTTTGGCTTATTTGCGTGATTTTGCATTAACAGCTCAAGTACACCTAACTTGGGAGAGAAACATGATGGACACTTGCTGCTGTGTTTTCTAAGCATTTCGACCTGAAAGAAGCTATTTCGGATGTACTTGGCTCGTGTAACGTTCAGTTTGGCTTATTTGCGTGATTTTGCATTAACAGCTCAACTACACCTAACTTGGGAGAGAAACACGATGGACACTTGCTGCTGTGTTTTCTATGCATTTCGACCTGAAAAACTATGTCGGATGTACTTGGCTCGTGTAACGTTCAGTTTGGCTTAGTTGCGTGATTTTGCATTAACAGCTCAAGCACACCTAACTTGGGAGAGAAACACGATGGACACTTGCTGGTTTGTTTTCTATGCATTTCGACCTGAAAGAAGCTATTTTGGATGTACTTGGCTCGTGTAACGTTCAGTTTGGCTTAGTTGCGTGATTTTGCATTAACAGCTCAAGCACACCTAACTTGGGAGAGAAACACGATGGACACTTGCTGGTGTGTTTTCTATGCATTTCGACCTGAAAGAAGCTATTTCGGATGTACTTGGCTCGTGAAACGTTCAGTTTGGCTTAGTTGCGTGATTTTGCATTAACAGCTCAAGGACACCTAACTTGGGAGAGAAACACGATGGACACTTGCTGGTATGTTTTCTATGCATTTCGACCTGAAAGAAGCTATTTCGGATGTACTTGGCTCGTGTAACGTTCAGTTTGGATTAGTTGCGTGATTTTGCATTAACAGCTCAAGGACACCTACCTTGGGAGAGAAACACGATGGACACTTGCTGGTGTGTTTTCTATGCATTTCGACCTGAAAGAAGCTATTTCGGATGTACTTGGCTAGTGTAACGTTCAAATTGGCTCATTTGCGCGATTTTGCATTAACAGCTCAAGTACACCTAACTTTGCAAATGAACACGATGGGAACTTGCTGGTGTGTTTTCTATGCATTTCGACCTGAAAGAAGCTAGTTCGGACGTACTTGGCTCGTGTAACGTTCAGTTTGGCTTAGTTGCGTGATTTTGCATTAACAGCTCAAGGACACCTAACTTGGGAGAGAAACACGATGGACACTTGCTGGTGTGTTTTCTATGCATTTCGACCTGAAAGAAGCTTGTTCGGACGTACTTGGCTTTTGTAACGTTCAGTTTGACTGATTTGCGCGATTTGGCATTAACAGCTCAACTGCACCTAACTTTGCAAATGAACACGATGGGAACTTGCTCGTGTGTTTTCTATGCATTTCGACCTGAAAGAAGCTAGTTCGGACGTACTTGGCTTTTGTAACGTTCAGTTTGGCTGATTTGCGCGATTTGGCATTAACAGCTCAACTGCACCTAACTTTGCAAATGAACACGATGGGAACTTGCTCGTGTGTTTTCTATGCATTTCGACCTGAAAGAAGCTAGTTCGGATGTACTTGGCTTTTGTAACGTTCAGTTTGGCTGATTTGCGCGATTTGGCATTAACAGCTCAACTGCACCTAACTTTGCAAATGAACACGATGGGAACTTGCTCATGTGTTTTCTATGCATTTCGACCTGAAAGAAGCTAGTTCGGACGTAGTTGGCTTTTGTAACGTTCAGTTTCGCTGATTTGCGCGATTTGGCATTAACAGCTCAACTGCACCTAACTTTGCAAATGAACACGATGGGAACTTGCTCGTGTGTTTTCTATGCATTTCGACCTGAAAGAAGCTAGTTCGGACGTACTTGGCTTTTGTAACGTTCAGTTTGACTGATTTACGCGATTTGGCATTAACAGCTCAATTGCACCTAACTTTGCAAATGAACACGATGGGAACTTGCTCGTGTGTTTTCTATGCATTTCGACCTGAAAGAAGCTAGTTCGGACGTACTTGGCTTTTGTAACGTTCAGTTTGGCTGATTTGCGCGATTTGGCATTAACAGCTCAACTGCACCTAACTTTGCAAATGAACACGATGGGAACTTGCTCGTGTGTTTTCTATGCATTTCGACCTGAAAGAAGCTAGTTCGGACGTACTTGGCTTTTGTAACGTTCAGTTTGGCTGATTTGCGCGATTTGGCATTAACAGCTCAACTGCACCTAACTTTGCAAATGAACACGATGGGAACTTGCTCGTGTGTTTTCTATGCATTTCGACCTGAAAGAAGCTAGTTCGGACGTACTTGGCTTTTGTAACGTTCAGTTTGGCTGATTTGCGCGATTTGGCATTAACAGCTCAACTGCACCTAACTTTGCAAATGAACACGATGGGAACTTGCTGGTGTGTTTTCTATGCATTTCGACCTGAAATAAGCTTGTTCAGACGTACTTGGCTTTTGTAACGTTCAGTTTGACTGATTTGCGCGATTTGGCATCAACAGCTCAACTACACCTAACTTTGCAAATGATCACGATGGGAACTTGCTGGTGTGTTTTCTATACATTTCGACGTGAAAGAAGCTAGTTCGGACGTACTTGGCTTTTGTAACGTTCAATTTGGCTGATTTGCGCGATTTGGCATCAACAGCTCAACTACACCTAACGTTGCAAATGAACACGATGGGAACTTGCTGGTGTGTTTTCTATACATTTCGACGTGAAAGAAGCTAGTTCGGACGTAGTTGGCTTTTGTAACGTTCAGTTTGACTGATTTACGCGATTTGGCATTAACAGCTCAACTACACCTAACTTTGCATATGAACACGATGGGAACTTGCTGGTGTGTTTTCTATGCATTTCGACCTGAAAGAAGCTAGTTCGGACGTACTTGGCTTTTCTAACGTTCAGTTTGGCTGATTTGCACGATTTGGCATTAACAGCTCAACTGCACCTAACTTTGCAAATGAACACGATGGGAACTTGCTGGTGTGTTTTCTATGCATTTCGACCTGAAAGAAGCTATTTCGGATGTACTTGGCTCGTGTAACGTTCAGTTTGGCTTAGTTGCGTGATTTTGCATTAACAGCTCAAGCACACCTAACTTGGGAGAGAAACACGATGGACACTTGCTGGTGTGTTTTCTATGCATTTCGACCTGAAAGAAGCTATTTCGGATGTACTTGGTTCGTGTAACGTTCAGTTTGGCTTAGTTGCGTGATTTTGCATTAACAGATCAACTGCACCTAACTTGGGAGAGAAACACAATGGACACTTGCTGGTGTGTTTTCTATGCATTTCGACCTGAAAGAAGCTATATCGGATGTATTTGGCTCCTGTAACGTTCAGTTTGGCTTATTTGCGTGATTTTGCATTAACAGCTCAAGTACACCTAACTTGGGAGAGAAACATGATGGACACTTGCTGCTGTGTTTTCTAAGCATTTCGACCTGAAAGAAGCTATTTCGGATGTACTTGGCTCGTGTAACGTTCAGTTTGGCTTATTTGCGTGATTTTGCATTAACAGCTCAACTACACCTAACTTGGGAGAGAAACACGATGGACACTTGCTGCTGTGTTTTCTATGCATTTCGACCTGAAAAACTATGTCGGATGTACTTGGCTCGTGTAACGTTCAGTTTGGCTTAGTTGCGTGATTTTGCATTAACAGCTCAAGCACACCTAACTTGGGAGAGAAACACGATGGACACTTGCTGGTTTGTTTTCTATGCATTTCGACCTGAAAGAAGCTATTTTGGATGTACTTGGCTCGTGTAACGTTCAGTTTGGCTTAGTTGCGTGATTTTGCATTAACAGCTCAAGCACACCTAACTTGGGAGAGAAACACGATGGACACTTGCTGGTGTGTTTTCTATGCATTTCGACCTGAAAGAAGCTATTTCGGATGTACTTGGCTCGTGAAACGTTCAGTTTGGCTTAGTTGCGTGATTTTGCATTAACAGCTCAAGGACACCTAACTTGGGAGAGAAACACGATGGACACTTGCTGGTATGTTTTCTATGCATTTCGACCTGAAAGAAGCTATTTCGGATGTACTTGGCTCGTGTAACGTTCAGTTTGGATTAGTTGCGTGATTTTGCATTAACAGCTCAAGGACACCTACCTTGGGAGAGAAACACGATGGACACTTGCTGGTGTGTTTTCTATGCATTTCGACCTGAAAGAAGCTATTTCGGATGTACTTGGCTCGTGTAACGTTCAAATTGGCTCATTTGCGCGATTTTGCATTAACAGCTCAAGTACACCTAACTTTGCAAATGAACACGATGGGAACTTGCTGGTGTGTTTTCTATGCATTTCGACCTGAAAGAAGCTAGTTCGGACGTACTTGGCTCGTGTAACGTTCAGTTTGGCTTAGTTGCGTGATTTTGCATTAACAGCTCAAGGACACCTAACTTGGGAGAGAAACACGATGGACACTTGCTGGTGTGTTTTCTATGCATTTCGACCTGAAAGAAGCTTGTTCGGACGTACTTGGCTTTTGTAACGTTCAGTTTGACTGATTTGCGCGATTTGGCATTAACAGCTCAACTGCACCTAACTTTGCAAATGAACACGATGGGAACTTGCTCGTGTGTTTTCTATGCATTTCGACCTGAAAGAAGCTAGTTCGGACGTACTTGGCTTTTGTAACGTTCAGTTTGGCTGATTTGCGCGATTTGGCATTAACAGCTCAACTGCACCTAACTTTGCAAATGAACACGATGGGAACTTGCTCGTGTGTTTTCTATGCATTTCGACCTGAAAGAAGCTAGTTCGGATGTACTTGGCTTTTGTAACGTTCAGTTTGGCTGATTTGCGCGATTTGGCATTAACAGCTCAACTGCACCTAACTTTGCAAATGAACACGATGGGAACTTGCTCATGTGTTTTCTATGCATTTCGACCTGAAAGAAGCTAGTTCGGACGTAGTTGGCTTTTGTAACGTTCAGTTTCGCTGATTTGCGCGATTTGGCATTAACAGCTCAACTGCACCTAACTTTGCAAATGAACACGATGGGAACTTGCTCGTGTGTTTTCTATGCATTTCGACCTGAAAGAATCTAGTTCGGACGTACTTGGCTTTTGTAACGTTCAGTTTGACTGATTTACGCGATTTGGCATTAACAGCTCAATTGCACCTAACTTTGCAAATGAACACGATGGGAACTTGCTGGTGTGTTTTCTATGCATTTCGACCTGAAAGAAGCTAGTTCGGACGTACTTGGCTTTTGTAACGTTCAGTTTGGCTGATTTGCGCGATTTGGCATTAACAGCTCAACTGCACCTAACTTTGCAAATGAACACGATGGGAACTTGCTCGTGTGTTTTCTATGCATTTCGACCTGAAAGAAGCTAGTTCGGACGTACTTGGCTTTTGTAACGTTCAGTTTGGCTGATTTGCGCGATTTGGCATTAACAGCTCAACTGCACCTAACTTTGCAAATGAACACGATGGGAACTTGCTCGTGTGTTTTCTATGCATTTCGACCTGAAAGAAGCTAGTTCGGACGTACTTGGCTTTTGTAACGTTCAGTTTGGCTGATTTGCGCGATTTGGCATTAACAGCTCAACTGCACCTAACTTTGCAAATGAAAACGATGGGAAATTGCTGGTGTGTTTTCTATGCATTTCGACCTGAAATAAGCTTGTTCAGACGTACTTGGCTTTTGTAACGTTCAGTTTGACTGATTTGCGCGATTTGGCATCAACAGCTCAACTACACCTAACTTTGCAAATGATCACGATGGGAACTTGCTGGTGTGTTTTCTATACATTTCGACGTGAAAGAAGCTAGTTCGGACGTAGTTGGCTTTTGTAACGTTCAGTTTGACTGATTTACGCGATTTGGCATTAACAGCTCAACTACACCTAACTTTGCATATGAACACGATGGGAACTTGCTGGTGTGTTTTCTATGCATTTCGACCTGAAAGAAGCTAGTTCGGACGTACTTGGCTTTTCTAACGTTCAGTTTGGCTGATTTGCACGATTTGGCATTAACAGCTCAACTGCACCTAACTTTGCAAATGAACACGATGGGAACTTGCTGGTGTGTTTTCTATGCATTTCGACCTGAAAGAAGCTTGTTCGGACGTACTTGGCTTTTGTAACGTTCAGTTTGACTGATTTGCGCGATTTGGCATTAACAGCGCAACTACACCTAACTTTGCAAATGAACACGATGGGAACTTGCTGGTGTGTTTTCTATGCATTTCGACCTGAAAGAAGCTAGTTCGGACGTAGTTGGCTTTTGTAACGTTCAGTTTGGCTGATTTGCGCGATTTGGCATTAACAGCTCAATTGCACCTAACTTTGCAAATGAACACGATGGGAACTTGCTGGTGTGTTTTCTATGCATTTCGACCTGAAAGAAGCTAGTTCGGACGTACTTGGCTTTTGTAACGTTCAGTTTGGCTGATTTGCGCGATTTGGCATTAACAGCTCAAGTGCACCTAACTTTGCAAATGAACACGATGGGAACTTGCTGGTGTGTTTTCTATACATTTCGACGTGAAAGAAGCTAGTTCGGACGTAGTTGGCTTTTGTAACGTTCAGTTTCGCTGATTTGCGCGATTTGGCATTAACAGCTCAACTGCACCTAACTTTGCAAATGAACACGATGGGAACTTGCTGGTGTGTTTTCTATGCATTTCGACCTGAAAGAAGCTTGTTCGGAAGTACTTGGCTTTTGTAACGTTCAGTTTGACTGATTTACGCGATTTGGCATTAACAGCTCAACTACACCTAACTTTGTATATGAACACGATGGGAACTTGCTGGTGTGTTTTCTATGCATTTCGACCTGAAAGAAGCTAGTTCGGACGTACTTGGCTTTTGTAACGTTCAGTTTGGCTGATTTGCGCGATTTGGCATTAACAGCTCAACTGCACCTAACTTTGCAAATGAACACGATGGGAACTTGCTCGTGTGTTTTCTATGCATTTCGACCTGAAAGAAGCTAGTTCGGACGTACTTGGCTTTTGTAACGTTCAGTTTGGCTGATTTGCGCGATTTGGCATTAACAGCTCAACTGCACCTAACTTTGCAAATGAACACGATGGGAACTTGCTCGTGTGTTTTCTATGCATTTCGACCTGAAAGAAGCTAGTTCGGACGTACTTGGCTTTTGTAACGTTCAGTTTGGCTGATTTGCGCGATTTGGCATTAACAGCTCAACTGTACCTAACTTTGCAAATGAACACGATGGGAACTTGCTGGTGTGTTTTCTATGCATTTCGACCTGAAATAAGCTTGTTCGGACGTACTTGGCTTTTGTAACGTTCAGTTTGACTGATTTGCGCGATTTGGCATCAACAGCTCAACTACACCTAACTTTGCAAATGATCACGATGGGAACTTGCTGGTGTGTTTTCTATACATTTCGACGTGAAAGAAGCTAGTTCGGACGTACTTGGCTTTTGTAACGTTCAATTTGGCTGATTTGCGCGATTTGGCATCAACAGCTCAACTACACCTAACGTTGCAAATGAACACGATGGGAACTTGCTGGTGTGTTTTCTATACATTTCGACGTGAAAGAAGCTAGTTCGGACGTAGTTGGCTTTTGTAACGTTCAGTTTGACTGATTTACGCGATTTGGCATTAACAGCTCAACTACACCTAACTTTGCATATGAACACGATGGGAACTTGCTGGTGTGTTTTCTATGCATTTCGACCTGAAAGAAGCTAGTTCGGACGTACTTGGCTTTTCTAACGTTCAGTTTGGCTGATTTGCACGATTTGGCATTAACAGCTCAACTGCACCTAACTTTGCAAATGAACACGATGGGAACTTGCTGGTGTGTTTTCTATGCATTTCGACCTGAAAGAAGCTTGTTCGGACGTACTTGGCTTTTGTAACGTTCAGTTTGACTGATTTGAGCGATTTGGCATTAACAGCTCAACTACACCTAACTTTGCAAATGAACACGATGGGAACTTGCTGGTGTGTTTTCTATGCATTTCGACCTGAAAGAAGCTAGTTCGGACGTAGTTGGCTTTTGTAACGTTCAGTTTCGCTGATTTGCGCGATTTGGCATTAACAGCTCAACTGCACCTAACTTTGCAAATGAACACGATGGGAACTTGCTCGTGTGTTTTCTATGCATTTCGACCTGAAAGAAGCTAGTTCGGACGTACTTGGCTTTTGTAACGTTCAGTTTGGCTGATTTGCGCGATTTGGCATTAACAGCTCAATTGCACCTAACTTTGCAAATGAACACGATGGGAACTTGCTGCTGTGTTTTCTATGCATTTCGACCTGAAAGAAGCTAGTTCGGACGTACTTGGCTTTTGTAACGTTCAGTTTGGCTGATTTGCGCGATTTGGCATTAACAGCTCAAGTGCACCTAACTTTGCAAATGAACACGATGGGAACTTGCTGGTGTGTTTTCTATACATTTCGACGTGAAAGAAGCTAGTTCGGACGTAGTTGGCTTTTGTAACGTTCAGTTTCGCTGATTTGCGCGATTTAGCGTTAACAGCTCAACTGCACCTAACTTTGCAAATGAACACGATGGGAACTTGCTGGTGTGTTTTCTTTGCATTTCGACCTGAAAGAAGCTTGTTCGGAAGTACTTGGCTTTTGTAACGTTCAGTTTGACTGATTTACGCGATTTGGAATTAACAGCTCAACTACACCTAACTTTGTATATGAACACGATGGGAACTTGCTGGTGTGTTTTCTATGCAATTCGACCTGAAAGAAGCTAGTTTGGACGTACTTGGCTTTTGTAACGTTCAGTTTGGCTGATTTGCGCGATTTGGCATTAACAGCTCAACTGCACCTAACTTTGCAAATGAACACGATGGGAACTTGCTCGTGTGCTTTCTATGCATTTCGACCTGAAAGAAGCTAGTTCGGACGTACTTGGCTTTTGTAACGTTCAGTTTGGCTGATTTGCGCGATTTGGCATTAACAGCTCAACTGCACCTAACTTTGCAAATGAACACGATGGGAACTTGCTGGTGTGTTTTCTATGCATTTCGACCTGAAAGAAGCTATTTTGGATGTACTTGGCTTTTGTAACGTTCAGTTTGGCTGATTTGCGCGATTTGGCATTAACAGCTCAACTGCACCTAACTTTGCAAATGAACACGATGGGAACTTGCTGGTGTGTTTTCTATACATTTCGACGTGAAAGAAGCTAGTTCGGACGTAGTTGGCTTTTGTAACGTTCAGTTTGGCTGATTTGCGCGATTTGGCATTAACAGCTCAACTGCACCTAACTTTGCAAATGAACACGATGGGAACTTGCTGGTGTGTTTTCTATGCATTTCGACCTGAAAGAAGCTTGTTCGGAAGTACTTGGCTTTTGTAACGTTCAGTTTGACTGATTTACGCGATTTGGCATTAACAGCTCAACTACACCTAACTTTGTATATGAACACGATGGGAACTTGCTGGTGTGTTTTCTATGCAATTTGACCTGAAAGAAGCTAGTTCGGACGTACTTGGCTTTTGTAACGTTCAGTTTGGCTGATTTGCGCGATTTGGCATTAACAGCTCAACTGCACCTAACTTTGCAAATGAACACGATGGGAACTTGCTCGTGTGTTTTCTATGCATTTCGACCTGAAAGAAGCTAGTTCGGACGTACTTGGCTTTTGTAACGTTCAGTTTGGCTGATTTGCGCGATTTGGCATTAACAGCTCAACTGCACCTAACTTTGCAAATGAACACGATGGGAACTTGCTGGTGTGTTTTCTATGCATTTCGACCTGAAAGAAGCTATTTTGGATGTACTTGGCTTTTGTAACGTTCAGTTTGGCTGATTTGCGCGATTTGGCATTAACAGCTCAACTGCACCTAACTTTGCAAATGAACACGATGGGAACTTGCTGGTGTGTTTTCTATGCATTTCGACCTGAAAGAAGCTAGTTCGGACGTACTTGGCTTTTGTAACGTTCAGTTTGGCTGATTTGCGCGATTTGGCATTAACAGCTCAACTACACCTAACTTTGCAAATGAACACGATGGGAACTTGCTGGTGTGTTTTCTATGCATTTCGACCTGAAAGAAGCTAGTTCGGTCGTACTTGGCTTTTGTAACGTTCAGTTTGGCTGATTTGCGCGATTTGGCATTAACAGCTCAACTGCACCTAACTTTGCAAATGAACACGATGGGAACTTGCTGGTGTGTTTTCTATGCATTTCGACCTGGAAGAAGCTATTTCGGATGTACTTGGCTCGTGTAACGTTCAGTTTGGCTTAGTTGCGTGATTTTGCATTAACAGCTCAAGCACACCTAACTTAGGAGAGAAACACGATGGACACTTGCTGTTGTGTTTTCTATGCATTTCGACCTGAAAGAAGCTATTTCGGATGTACTTGGCTCGTGTAACGTTCAGTTTTGCTTAGTTGCGTGATTTTGCATTAAAAGCTCAAGCACACCTAACTTGGGAGAGAAACACGATGGACACTTGCTGGTGTGTTTTCTATGCATTTCGACCTGAAAGAAGCTATTTCGGATGTACTTGGCTCGTGTAAAGTTCAGTTTGGCTTAGTTGCGTGATTTTGCATTAACAGCTCAAGGACACCTAACTTGGGAGAGAAACACGATGGACACTTGCTGGTGTGTTTTCTATGCATTTCGACCTGAAAGAAGCTATTTCGGATGTACGTGGCTCGTGTAACGTTCAGTTTGGATTAGTTGCGTGATTTTGCATTAACAGCTCAAGGACACCTAACTTGGGAGAGAAACACGATGGACACTTGCTGGTGTGTTTTCTATGCATTTCGACCTGAAAGAAGCTATTTCGGATGTACTTGGCTCGTGTAACGTTCAGTTTGGCTTAGTTGCGTGATTTTGCATTAACAGCTCAAGGACACCTAACTTGGGAGAGAAACACGATGGACACTTGCTGGTGTGTTTTCTATGCATTTCGACCTGAAAGAAGCTATTTCGGATGTACTTGGCTCGTGTAACGTTCAGTTTGGCTTAGTTGCGTGATTTTGCATTAACAGCTCAAGCACACCTAACTTGGGAGAGAAACACGATGGACACTTGCTGGTGTGTTTTCTATGCATTTCGACCTGAAAGAAGCTATTTCGGATGTACTTGGCTCGTGTAACGTTCAGTTTGGCTTAGTTGCGTGATTTTGCATTAACAGCTCAAGGACACCTAACTTGGGAGAGAAACACGATGGACACTTGCTGGTGTGTTTTCTATGCATTTCGACCTGAAAGAAGCTATTTCGGATGTACTTGGCTCGTGTAACGTTCAGTTTGGCTTAGTTGCGTGATTTTGCATTAACAGCTCAAGGACACCTAACTTGGGAGAGAAACACGATGGACACTTGCTGGTGTGTTTTCTATGCATTTCGACCTGAAAGAAGCTATTTCGGATGTACTTGGCTCGTGTAACGTTCAGTTTGGCTTAGTTGCGTGATTTTGCATTAACAGCTCAAGGACACCTAACTTGGGAGAGAAACACGATGGACACTTGCTGGTGTGTTTTCTATGCATTTCGACCTGAAAGAAGCTATTTCGGATGTACGTGGCTCGTGTAACGTTCAGTTTGGATTAGTTGCGTGATTTTGCATTAACAGCTCAAGGACACCAAACTTGGGAGAGAAACACGATGGACACTTGCTGGTGTGTTTTCTATGCATTTCGACCTGAAAGAAGCTATTTCGGATGTACTTGGCTCGTGTAACGTTCAGTTTGGCTTAGTTGCGTGATTTTGCATTAACAGCTCAAGGACACCTAACTTGGGAGAGAAACACGATGGACACTTGCTGGTGTGTTTTCTATGCATTTCGACCTGAAAGAAGCTATTTCGGATGTACTTGGCTCGTGTAACGTTCAGTTTGGCTTAGTTGCGTGATTTTGCATTAACAGCTCAAGCACACCTAACTTGGGAGAGAAACACGATGGACACTTGCTGGTGTGTTTTCTATGCATTTCGACCTGAAAGAAGCTATTTCGGATGTACTTGGCTCGTGTAACGTTCAGTTTGGCTTAGTTGCGTGATTTTGCATTAACAGCTCAAGGACACCTAACTTGGGAGAGAAACACGATGGACACTTGCTGGTGTGTTTTCTATGCATTTCGACCTGAAAGAAGCTAGTTCGGATGTACTTGGCTCGTGTAACGTTCAGTTTGGCTTAGTTGCGTGATTTTGCATTAACAGCTCAAGGACACCTAACTTGGGAGAGAAACACGATGGACACTTGCTGGTGTGTTTTCTATGCATTTCGACCTGAAAGAAGCTATTTCGGATGTACTTGGCTCGTGTAACGTTCAGTTTGGCTTAGTTGCGTGATTTTGCATTAACAGCTCAAGCACACCTAACTTGGGAGAGAAACACGATGGACACTTGCTGGTGTGTTTTCTATGCATTTCGACCTGAAAGAAGCTATTTCGGATGTACTTGGCTCGTGTAACGTTCAGTTTGGCTTAGTTGCGCGATTTTGCATTAACAGCTCAAGTACACCTAACTTTGCAAATGAACACGATGGGAACTTGCTGGTGTGTTTTCTATACATTTCGACGTGAAAGAAGCTAGTTCGGACGTAGTTGGCTTTTGTAACGTTCAGTTTGGCTGATTTGCGCGATTTGGCATTAACAGCTCAACTGCACCTAACTTTGCAAATGAACACGATGGGAACTTGCTGGTGTGTTTTCTATGCATTTCGACCTGAAAGAAGCTTGTTCGGAAGTACTTGGCTTTTGTAACGTTCAGTTTGACTGATTTACGCGATTTGGCATTAACAGCTCAACTACACCTAACTTTGTATATGAACACGATGGGAACTTGCTGGTGTGTTTTCTATGCAATTCGACGTGAAAGAAGCTAGTTCGGACGTACTTGGCTTTTGTAACGTTCAGTTTGGCTGATTTGCGCGATTTGGCATTAACAGCTCAACTGCACCTAACTTTGCAAATGAACACGATGGGAACTTGCTCGTGTGTTTTCTATGCATTTCGACCTGAAAGAAGCTAGTTCGGACGTACTTGGCTTTTGTAACGTTCAGTTTGGCTGATTTGCGCGATTTGGCATTAACAGCTCAACTGCACCTAACTTTGCAAATGAACACGATGGGAACTTGCTGGTGTGTTTTCTATGCATTTCGACCTGAAAGAAGCTATTTTGGATGTACTTGGCTTTTGTAACGTTCAGTTTGGCTGATTTGCGCGATTTGGCATTAACAGCTCAACTGCACCTAACTTTGCAAATGAACACGATGGGAACTTGCTGGTGTGTTTTCTATGCATTTCGACCTGAAAGAAGCTAGTTCGGACGTACTTGGCTTTTGTAACGTTCAGTTTGGCTGATTTGCGCGATTTTGCATTAACAGCTCAAGTACACCTAACTTGGGAGAGAAATACGATGGACGCTTGCTGGTGTGTTTTCTATCCATTTCGACCTGAAAGAAGCTATTTCGGACGTACTTGGCTTTTGTAACGTTCAATTTGGCTCATTTGCGCGATTTTGCATTAACAGCTCAAGTACACCTAACTTTGCAAATGAACACGATGGGAACTTGCTGGTGTGTTTTCTATACATTTCGACGTGAAAGAAGCTAGTTCGGACGTAGTTGGCTTTTGTAACGTTCAATTTGGCTCATTTGCGCGATTTTGCATTAACAGCTCAAGTACACCTAATTTGGGAGAGAAATACGATGGACGCTTGCTGGTGTGTTTTCTATCCATTTCGACCTGAAAGAAGCTATTTCGGACGTACTTGGCTTTTGTAACGTTCAATTTGGCTCATTTGCGCGATTTTGCATTAACAGCTCAAGTACACCTAACTTTGCAAATGAACACGATGGGAACTTGCTGGTGTGTTTTCTATACATTTCGACGTGAAAGAAGCTAGTTCGGACGTAGTTGGCTTTTGTAACGTTCAGTTTGGCTGATTTGCGCGATTTGGCATTAACAGCTCAACTGCACCTAACTTTGCAAATGAACACGATGGGAACTTGCTGGTGTGTTTTCTATGCATTTCGACCTGAAAGAAGCTTGTTCGGAAGTACTTGGCTTTTGTAACGTTCAGTTTGACTGATTTACGCGATTTGGCATTAACAGCTCAACTACACCTAACTTTGTATATGAACACGATGGGAACTTGCTGGTGTGTTTTCTATGCAATTCGACCTGAAAGAAGCTAGTTCGGACGTACTTGGCTTTTGTAACGTTCAGTTTGGCTGATTTGCGCGATTTGGCATTAACAGCTCAACTGCACCTAACTTTGCAAATGAACACGATGGGAACTTGCTCGTGTGTTTTCTATGCATTTCGACCTGAAAGAAGCTAGTTCGGACGTACTTGGCTTTTGTAACGTTCAGTTTGGCTGATTTGCGCGATTTGGCATTAACAGCTCAACTGCACCTAACTTTGCAAATGAACACGATGGGAACTTGCTGGTGTGTTTTCTATGCATTTCGACCTGAAAGAAGCTATTTTGGATGTACTTGGCTTTTGTAACGTTCAGTTTGGCTGATTTGCGCGATTTGGCATTAACAGCTCAACTGCACCTAACTTTGCAAATGAACACAATGGGAACTTGCTGGTGTGTTTTCTATGCATTTCGACCTGAAAGAAGCTAGTTCGGACGTACTTGGCTTTTGTAACGTTCAGTTTGGCTGATTTGCGCGATTTGGCATTAACAGCTCAACTACACCTAACTTTGCAAATGAACACGATGGGAACTTGCTGGTGTGTTTTCTATGCATTTCGACCTGAAAGAAGCTAGTTCGGTCGTACTTGGCTTTTGTAACGTTCAGTTTGGCTGATTTGCGCGATTTGGCATTAACAGCTCAACTGCACCTAACTTTGCAAATGAACACGATGGGAACTTGCTGGTGTGTTTTCTATGCATTTCGACCTGGAAGAAGCTATTTCGGATGTACTTGGCTCGTGTAACGTTCAGTTTGGCTTAGTTGCGTGATTTTGCATTAACAGCTCAAGCACACCAAACTTAGGAGAGAAACACGATGGACACTTGCTGTTGTGTTTTCTATGCATTTCGACCTGAAAGAAGCTATTTCGGATGTACTTGGCTCGTGTAACGTTCAGTTTTGCTTAGTTGCGTGATTTTGCATTAAAAGCTCAAGCACACCTAACTTGGGAGAGAAACACGATGGACACTTGCTGGTGTGTTTTCTATGCATTTCGACCTGAAAGAAGCTATTTCGGATGTACTTGGCTCGTGTAAAGTTCAGTTTGGCTTAGTTGCGTGATTTTGCATTAACAGCTCAAGGACACCTAACTTGGGAGAGAAACACGATGGACACTTGCTGGTGTGTTTTCTATGCATTTCGACCTGAAAGAAGCTATTTCGGATGTACGTGGCTCGTGTAACGTTCAGTTTGGATTAGTTGCGTGATTTTGCATTAACAGCTCAAGGACACCTAACTTGGGAGAGAAACACGATGGACACTTGCTGTTGTGTTTTCTATGCATTTCGACCTGAAAGAAGCTATTTCGGATGTACTTGGCTCGTGTAACGTTCAGTTTGGCTTAGTTGCGTGATTTTGCATTAACAGCTCAAGGACACCTAACGGGAGAGAAACACGATGGACACTTGCTGGTGTGTTTTCTATGCATTTCGACCTGAAAGAAGCTATTTCGGATGTACTTGGCTCGTGTAACGTTCAGTTTGGCTTAGTTGCGTGATTTTGCATTAACAGCTCAAGCACACCTAACTTGGGAGAGAAACACGATGGACACTTGCTGGTGTGTTTTCTATGCATTTCGACCTGAAAGAAGCTATTTTGGATGTACTTGGCTCGTGTAACGTTCAGTTTGGCTTAGTTGCGTGATTTTGCATTAACAGCTCAAGCATACCTAACTTGGGAGAGAAACACGATGGACACTTGCTGGTGTGTTTTCTATGCATTTCGACCTGAAAGAAGCAATTTCGGATGTACTTGGCTCGTGTAACGTTCAGTTTGGCTTAGTTGCGTGATTTTGCATTAACAGCTCAAGCACACCTAACTTGGGAGAGAAACACGATGGACACTTACTGGTGTGTTTTCTATGCATTTCGACCTGAAAGAAGCTATTTTGGATGTACTTGGCTTTTGTAACGTTCAGTTTGGCTGATTTGCGCGATGGGAACTTGCTGGTGTGTTTTCTATGCATTTCGACCTGAAAGAAGCTAGTTCGGACGTACTTGGCTTTTGTAACGTTCAATTTGGCTCATTTGCGCGATTTTGCATTAACAGCTCAAGTACACCTAACTTTGCAAATGAACATGATGGGAACTTGCTGGTGTGTTTTCTATGCATTTCGACCTGAAAGAAGCTAGTTCGGACCTACTTGGCTTTTGTAACGTTCAATTTGGCTCATTTGCGCGATTTTGCATTAACAGCTCAAGTACACCTAACTTGGGAGAGAAATACGATGGACGCTTGCTGGTGTGTTTTCTATCCATTTCGACCTGAAAGAAGCTATTTCGGACGTACTTGGCTTTTGTAACGTTCAATTTGGCTCATTTGCGCGATTTTGCATTAACAGCTCAAGTACACCTAACTTTGCAAATGAACACAATGGGAACTTGCTGGTGTGTTTTCTATCCATTTCGAACTGAAAGAAGCTAGTTCGGACGTACTTGGCTTTTGTAACGTTCAATTTGGCTCATTTGCGCGATTTTGCATTAACAGCTCAAGTACACCTAACTTTGCAAATGAACACGATGGGAACTTGCTGGTGTGTTTTCTATGCATTTCGACCTGAAAGAAGCTAGTTCGGACCTACTTGGCTTTTGTAACGTTCAATTTGGCTCATTTGCGCGATTTTGCATTAACAGCTCAAGTACACCTAACTTGGGAGAGAAATACGATGGACGCTTGCTGGTGTGTTTTCTATCCATTTCGACCTGAAAGAAGCTATTTCGGACGTACTTGGCTTTTGTAACGTTCAATTTGGCTCATTTGCGCGATTTTGCATTAACAGCTCAAGGATACCTAACTTTGCAAATGAACACGATGGGAACTTGCTGGTGTGTTTTCTATGCATTTCGACCTGAAAGAAGCTTGTTCGGAAGTACTTGGCTTTTGTAACGTTCAATTTGGCTCATTTGCGCGATTTTGCATTAACAGCTCAAGTACACCTAACTTTGCAAATGAACACGATGGGAACTTGCTGGTGTGTTTTCTATGCATTTCGACCTGAAAGAAGCTAGTTCGGACGTACTTGGCTTTTGTAACGTTCAATTTGGCTCATTTGCGCGATTTTGCATTAACAGCTCAAGTACACCTAACTTTGCAAATGAACACGATGGGAACTTGCTGGTGTGTTTTCTATGCATTTCGACCTGAAAGAAGCTAGTTCGGACCTACTTGGCTTTTGTAACGTTCAATTTGGCTCATTTGCGCGATTTTGCATTAACAGCTCAAGTACACCTAACTTGGGAGAGAAATACGATGGACGCTTGCTGGTGTGTTTTCTATCCATTTCGACCTGAAAGAAGCTATTTCGGACGTACTTGGCTTTTGTAACGTTCAATTTGGCTCATTTGCGCGATTTTGCATTAACAGCTCAAGTACACCTAACTTTGCAAATGAACACAATGGGAACTTGCTGGTGTGTTTTCTATCCATTTCGACCTGAAAGAAGCTAGTTCGGACGTACTTGGCTTTTGTAACGTTCAATTTGGCTCATTTGCGCGATTTTGCATTAACAGCTCAAGTACACCTAACTTTGCAAATGAACACGATGGGAACTTGCTGGTGTGTTTTCTATGCATTTCGACCTGAAAGAAGCTAGTTCGGACCTACTTGGCTTTTGTAACGTTCAATTTGGCTCATTTGCGCGATTTTGCATTAACAGCTCAAGTACACCTAACTTGGGAGAGAAATACGATGGACGCTTGCTGGTGTGTTTTCTATCCATTTCGACCTGAAAGAAGCTATTTCGGACGTACTTGGCTTTTGTAACGTTCAATTTGGCTCATTTGCGCGATTTTGCATTAACAGCTCAAGTACACCTAACTTTGCAAATGAACACGATGGGAACTTGCTGGTGTGTTTTCTATGCATTTCGACCTGAAAGAAGCTTGTTCGGAAGTACTTGGCTTTTGTAACGTTCAATTTGGCTCATTTGCGCGATTTTGCATTAACAGCTCAAGTACACCTAACTTTGCAAATGAACACGATGGGAACTTGCTGGTGTGTTTTCTATGCATTTCGACCTGAAAGAAGCTAGTTCGGACGTACTTGGCTTTTGTAACGTTCAATTTGGCTCATTTGCGCGATTTTGCATTAACAGCTCAAGTACACCTAACTTTGCAAATGAACACGATGGGAACTTGCTGGTGTGTTTTCTATGCATTTCGACCTGAAAGAAGCTAGTTCGGACCTACTTGGCTTTTGTAACGTTCAATTTGGCTCATTTGCGCGATTTTGCATTAACAGCTCAAGTACACCTAACTTTGCAAATGAACACGATGGGAACTTGCTGGTGTGTTTTCTATGCATTTCGACCTGAAAGAAGCTAATTCGGACGTACTTGGCTTTTGTAACGTTCAATTTGGCTGATTTGCGCGATTTTGCATTAACAGCTCAAGTACACCTAACTTTGCAAATGAACACGATGGGAACTTGCTCGTGTGTTTTCTATGCATTTCGACCTGAAAGAAGCTATTTCGGACGTACTTGGCTTTTGTAACGTTCAATTTGGCTCATTTGCGCGATTTTGCATTAACAGCTCAAGTACACCTAACTTTGCAAATGAACACGATGGGAACTTGCTGGTGTGTTTTCTATGCATTTCGACCTGAAAGAAGCTAGTTCGGACCTACTTGGCTTTTGTAACGTTCAATTTGGCTCATTTGCGCGATTTTGCATTAACAGCTCAAGTACACCTAACTTGGGAGAGAAACACGATGGACGCTTGCTGGTGTGTTTTCTATGCATTTCGACCTGAAAGAAGCTATTTCGGACGTACTTGGCTTTTGTAACGTTCAATTTGGCTCATTTGCGCGATTTTGCATTAACAGCTCAAGTACACCTAACTTTGCAAATGAACACGATGGGAACTTGCTGGTGTGTTTTCTATGCATTTCGACCTGAAAGAAGCTAGTTCGGACGTACTTGGCTTTTGTAACGTTCAATTTGGCTCATTTGCGCGATTTTGCATTAACAGCTCAAGTACACCTAACTTTGCAAATGAACACGATGGGAACTTGCTGGTGTGTTTTCTATCCATTTCGACCTGAAAGAAGCTAGTTCGGACGTACTTGGCTTTTGTAACGTTCAATTTGGCTCATTTGCGCGATTTTGCATTAACAGCTCAAGTACACCTAACTTTGCAAATGAACACGATGGGAACTTGCTGGTGTGTTTTCTATGCATTTCGACCTGAAAGAAGCTAGTTCGGACCTACTTGGCTTTTGTAACGTTCAATTTGGCTCATTTGCGCGATTTTGCATTAACAGCTCAAGTACACCTAACTTTGCAAATGAACACGATGGGAACTTGCTGGTGTGTTTTCTATGCATTTCGACCTGAAAGAAGCTTGTTCGGAAGTACTTGGCTTTTGTAACGTTCAATTTGGCTCATTTGCGCGATTTTGCATTAACAGCTCAAGTACACCTAACTTTGCAAATGAACACGATGGGAACTTGCTGGTGTGTTTTCTATGCATTTCGACCTGAAAGAAGCTAGTTCGGACGTACTTGGCTTTTGTAACGTTCAATTTGGCTCATTTGCGCGATATTGCATTAACAGCTCAAGTACACCTAACTTTGCAAATGAACACGAGGGGAACTTGCTCGTGTGTTTTCTATCCATTTCGACCTGAAAGAAGCTAGTTCGGACCTACTTGGCTTTTGTAACGTTCAATTTGGCTCATTTGCGCGATTTTGCATTAACAGCTCAAGTACACCTAACTTTGCAAATGAACACGATGGGAACTTGCTGGTGTGTTTTCTATGCATTTCGACCTGAAAGAAGCTAGTTCGGACGTACTTGGCTTTTGTAACGTTCAATTTGGCTCATTTGCGCGATTTTGCATTAACAGCTCAAGTACACCTAACTTTGCAAATGAACACGATGGGAACTTGCTGGTGTGTTTTCTATGCATTTCGACCTGAAAGAAGCTAATTCGGACGTACTTGGCTTTTGTAACGTTCAATTTGGCTCATTTGCGCGATTTTGCATTAACAGCTCAAGTACACCTAACTTTGCAAATGAACACGATGGGAACTTGCTGGTGTGTTTTCTATGCATTTCGACCTGAAAGAAGCTAGTTCGGACCTACTTGGCTTTTGTAACGTTCAATTTGGCTCATTTGCGCGATTTTGCATTAACAGCTCAAGTACACCTAACTTTGCAAATGAACACGATGGGAACTTGCTGGTGTGTTTTCTATGCATTTCGACCTGAAAGAAGCTAATTCGGACGTACTTGGCTTTTGTAACGTTCAATTTGGCTGATTTGCGCGATTTGGCATTAACAGCTCAAGTACACCTAACTTTGCAAATGAACACGATGGGAACTTGCTGGTGTGTTTTCTATGCATTTCGACCTGAAAGAAGCTAGTTCGGACGTGCTTGGCTTTTGTAACGTTCAATTTGGCTCATTTGCGCGATTTTGCATTAACAGCTCAAGTACACCTAACTTTGCAAATGAACACGATGGGAACTTGCTGGTGTGTTTTCTATGCATTTCGACCTGAAAGAAGCTAGTTCGGACCTACTTGGCTTTTGTAACGTTCAATTTGGCTCATTTGCGCGATTTTGCATTAACAGCTCAAGTACACCTAACTTGGGAGAGAAACACGATGGACGCTTGCTGGTGTGTTTTCTATGCATTTCGACCTGAAAGAAGCTATTTCGGACGTACTTGGCTTTTGTAACGTTCAATTTGGCTCATTTGCGCGATTTTGCATTAACAGCTCAAGTACACCTAATTTTGCAAATGAACACGATGGGAACTTGCTGGTGTGTTTTCTATGCATTTCGCCCTGAAAGAAGCTAGTTCGGACCTACTTGGCTTTTGTAACGTTCAATTTGGCTCATTTGCGCGATTTTGCATTAACAGCTCAAGTACACCTAACTTTGCAAATGAACACGATGGGAACTTGCTGGTGTGTTTTCTATGCATTTCGACCTGAAAGAAGCTAGTTCGGACCTACTTGGCTTTTGTAACGTTCAATTTGGCTCATTTGCGCGATTTTGCATTAACAGCTCAAGTACACCTAACTTTGCAAATCAACACGATGGGAACTTGCTGGTGTGTTTTCTATGCTTTTCGACCTGAAAGAAGCTAGTTCGGACCTACTTGGCTTTTGTAACGTTCAATTTGGCTCATTTGCGCGATTTTGCATTAACAGCTCAAGTACACCTAACTTTGCAAATGAACACGATGGGAACTTGCTCGTGTGTTTTCTATGCATTTCGACCTGAAAGAAGCTAATTCGGACGTACTTGGCTTTTGTAACGTTCAATTTGACTCATTTGCGCGATTTTGCATTAACAGCTCAAGTACACCTAACTTTGCAAATGAACACAATGGGAACTTGCTGGTGTGTTTTCTATCCATTTCGACCTGAAAGAAGCTAGTTCGGACGTACTTGGCTTTTGTAACGTTCAATTTGGCTCATTTGCGCGATTTTGCATTAACAGCTCAAGTACACCTAACTTTGCAAATGAACACGATGGGAACTTGCTGGTGTGTTTTCTATGCATTTCGACCTGAAAGAAGCTAGTTCGGACCTACTTGGCTTTTGTAACGTTCAATTTGGCTCATTTGCGCGATTTTGCATTAACAGCTCAAGTACACCTAACTTGGGAGAGAAATACGATGGACGCTTGCTGGTGTGTTTTCTATCCATTTCGACCTGAAAGAAGCTATTTCGGACGTACTTGGCTTTTGTAACGTTCAATTTGGCTCATTTGCGCGATTTTGCATTAACAGCTCAAGTACACCTAACTTTGCAAATGAACACGATGGGAACTTGCTGGTGTGTGTTCTTTGAATTTCGACCTGAAAGAAGCTAGTTCGGACGTACTTGGCTTTTGTAACGTTCAATTTGGCTCATTTGCGCGATTTTGCATTAACAGCTCAAGTACACCTAACTTTGCAAATGAACACGATGGGAACTTGCTGGTGTGTTTTCTATGCATTTCGACCTGAAAGAAGCTAGTTCGGACGTACTTGGCTTTTGTAACGATCAATTTGGCTCATTTGCGCGATTTTGCATTAACAGCTCAAGTACACCTAATTTTGCAAATGAACACGATGGGAACTTGCTGGTGTGTTTTCTATGCATTTCGTCCTGAAAGAAGCTAGTTCGGACGTACTTGGCTTTTGTAACGTTCAATTTGGCTCATTTGCGCGATTTTGCATTAACAGCTCAAGTACACCTAACTTGGGAGAGAAACACGATGGACGCTTGCTGGTGTGTTTTCTATGCATTTCGACCTGAAAGAAGCTATTTCGGACGTACTTGGCTTTTGTAACGTTCAATTTGGCTCATTTGCGCGATTTTGCATTAACAGCTCAAGTACACCTAACTTTGCAAATGAACACGATGGGAACTTGCTGGTGTGTTTTCTATGCATTTCGACCTGAAAGAAGCTATTTCGGACCTACTTGGCTTTTGTAACGTTCAATTTGGCTCATTTGCGCGATTTTGCATTAACAGCTCAAGTACACCTAACTTTGCAAATGAACACGATGGGAACTTGCTGGTGTGTTTTCTATGCATTTCGACCTGAAAGAAGCTAATTCGGACGTACTTGGCTTTTGTAACGTTCAATTTGGCTGATTTGCGCGATTTTGCATTAACAGCTCAAGTACACCTAACTTTGCAAATGAACACGATGGGAACTTGCTGGTGTGTTTTCTATGCATTTCGACCTGAAAGAAGCTATTTCGGACGTACTTGGCTTTTGTAACGTTCAATTTGGCTCATTTGCGCGATTTTGCATTAACAGCTCAAGTACACCTAACTTTGCAAATGAACACGATGGGAACTTGCTGGTGTGTTTTCTATGCATTTCGACCTGAAAGAAGCTAGTTCGGACCTACTTGGCTTTTGTAACGTTCAATTTGGCTCATTTGCGCGATTTTGCATTAACCGCTCAAGTACAAATAACTTGGGAGAGAAACACGATGGACGCTTGCTGGTGTGTTTTCTATGCATTTCGACCTGAAAGAAGCTATTTCGGACGTACTTGGCTTTTGTAACGTTCAATTTGGCTCATTTGCGCGATTTTGCATTAACAGCTCAAGTACACCTAACTTTGCAAATGAACACGATGGGTACTTGCTGGTGTGTTTTCTAAGCATTTCGACCTGAAAGAAGCTAGTTCGGACGTACTTGGCTTTTGTAACGTTCAATTTGGCTCATTTGCGCGATTTTCCATTAACAGCTCAAGTACACCTAACTGTGCAAATGAACACGATGGGAACTTGCTGGTGTGTTTTCTATCCATTTCGACCTGTAAGAAGCTAGTTCGGACGTACTTGGCTTTTGTAACGTTCAATTTGGCTCATTTGCGCGATTTTGCATTAACAGCTCAAGTACACCTAACTTTGCAAATGAACACGATGGGAACTGGCTGGTGTGTTTTCTATGCATTTCGACCTGAAAGAAGCTAGTTCGGACCTACTTGGCTTTTGTAACGTTCAATTTGGCTCATTTGCGCGATTTTGCATTAACAGCTCAAGTACACCTAACTTTGCAAATGAACACGATGGGAACTTGCTGGTGTGTTTTCTATGCATTTCGACCTGAAAGAAGCTTGTTCGGAAGTACTTGGCTTTTGTAACGTTCAATTTGGCTCATTTGCGCGATTTTGCATTAACAGCTCAAGTACACCTAACTTTGCAAATGAACACGATGAGAACTTGCTGGTGTGTTTTCTATGCATTTCGACCTGAAAGAAGCTAGTTCGGACGTACTTGGCTTTTGTAACGTTCAATTTGGCTCATTTGCGCGATTTTGCATTAACAGCTCAAGTACACCTAACTTTGCAAATGAACACGATGGGAACTTGCTGGTGTGTTTTCTATGCATTTCGACCTGAAAGAAGCTAGTTCGGACGTACTTGGCTTTTGTAACGTTCAATTTGGCTCATTTGCGCGATTTTGCATTAACAGCTCAAGTACACCTAACTTTGCAAATGAACACGATGGGAACTTGCTGGTGTGTTTTCTATGCATTTCGACCTGAAAGAAGCTAGTTCGGACGTACTTGGCTTTTATAACGTTCAATTTGGCTCATTTGCGCGATTTTGCATTAACAGCTCAAGTACACCTAACTTGGGAGAGAAACACGATGGACGCTTGCTGGTGTGTTTTCTATGCATTTCGACCTGAAAGAAGCTATTTCGGACGTACTTGGCTTTTGTAACGTTC
This sequence comes from Darevskia nairensis, assembly GCA_034642065.1. Lineage (NCBI taxonomy): Eukaryota > Metazoa > Chordata > Lepidosauria > Squamata > Lacertidae > Darevskia > Darevskia nairensis. Next base: position 11,165 of record JAWWNI010000663.1, on the reverse strand, counting down.
AATTTGGCTCATTTGTGCGATTTTGCATTAACAGCTCAAGTACACCTAACTTTGCAAATGAACACGATGGGAACTTGCTGGTGTGTTTTCTATGCATTTCGACCTGAACGAAGCTAGTTCGGACCTACGTGGCTTTTGTAACGTTCAATTTGGCTCATTTGCGCGATTTTGCATTAACAGCTCAAGTACACCTAACTTTGCAAATGAACACGATGGGAACTTGCTGGTGTGTTTTCTATGCATTTCGACCTGAAAGAAGCTAATTCGGACGTACTTGGCTTTTGTAACGTTCAATTTGGCTCATTTGCGCGATTTGGCATTAACAGCTCAAGTACACCTAACTTTGCAAATGAACACGATGGGAACTTGCTGGTGTGTTTTCTATGCATTTCGACCTGAAAGAAGCTAGATCGGACGTACTTGGCTTTTGTAACGTTCAATTTGGCTCATTTGCGCGATTTTGCATTAACAGCTCAAGTACACCTAACTTTGCAAATGAACACGATGGGAACTTGCTGGTGTGTTTTCTATGCATTTCGACCTGAAAGAAGCTAGTTCGGACCTACTTGGCTTTTGTAACGTTCAATTTGGCTCATTTGCGCGATTTTGCATTAACAGCTCAAGTACACCTAACTTTGCAAATGAACACGATGGGAACTTGCTGGTGTGTTTTCTATGCATTTCGACCTGAAAGAAGCTAATTCGGACGTACTTGTCTTTTGTAACGTTCAATTTGGCTGATTTGCGCGATTTGGCATTAACAGCTCAAGTACACCTAACTTTGCAAATGAACACGATGGGAACTTGCTGGTGTGTTTTCTATGCATTTCGACCTGAAAGAAGCTAGTTCGGACGTACTTGGCTTTTGTAACGTTCAATTTGGCTCATTTGCGCGATTTTGCATTAACAGCTCAAGTACACCTAACTTGGGAGAGAAACACGATGGACGCTTGCTGGTGTGTTTTCTATGCATTTCGACCTGAAAGAAGCTATTTCGGACGTACTTGGCTTTTGTAACGTTCAATTTGGCTCATTTGCGCGATTTTGCATTAACAGCTCAAGTACACCTAACTTTGCAAATGAACACAATGGGAACTTGCTGGTGTGTTTTCTATGCATTTCGACCTGAAAGAAGCTAGTTCGGACCTACTTGGCTTTTGTAACGTTCAATTTGGCTAATTTGCGCGATTTTGCATTAACATCTCAAGTACACCTAACTTTGCAAATGAACACGATGGGAACTTGCTGGTGTGTTTTCTATGCATTTCGACCTGAAAGAAGCTAGTTCGGACCTACTTGGCTTTTGAAACGTTCAATTTGGCTCATTTGCGCGATTTTGCATTAACAGCTCAAGTACACCTAACTTTGCAAATGAACACGATGGGAACTTGCTGGTGTGTTTTCTATGCATTTCGACCTGAAAGAAGCTAGTTCGGACGTACTTGGCTTTTGTAACGTTCAATTTGGCTCATTTGCGCGATTTTGCATTAACAGCTCAAGTACACCTAACTTGGGAGAGAAACACGATGGACGCTTGCTGGTGTGTTTTCTATGCATTTCGACCTGAAAGAAGCTATTTCGGACGTACTTGGCTTTTGTAACGTTCAATTTGGCTCATTTGCGCGATTTTGCATTAACAGCTCAAGTACACCTAACTTTGCAAATGAACACGATGGGAACTTGCTGGTGTGTTTTCTATGCATTTCGACCTGAAAGAAGCTAGTTCGGACGTACTTTGCTTTTGTAACGTTCAATTTGGCTCATTTGCGCGATTTTGCATTAACAGCTCAAGTACACCTAACTTTGCAAATGAACACGATGGGAACTTGCTGGTGTGTTTTCTATGCATTTCGACCTGAAAGAAGCTAGTTCGGACGTACTTGGCTTTTGTAACGTTCAATTTGGCGCATTTGCGCGATTTTGCATTAACAGCTCAAGTACACCTAACTTTGCAAATGAACACGATGGGAACTTGCTGGTGTGTTTTCTATGCATTTCGACCTGAAAGAAGCTAGATCGGACGTACTTGGCTTTTGTAACGTTCAATTTGGCTCATTTGCGCGATTTTGCATTAACAGCTCAAGTACACCTAACTTTGCAAATGAACACGATGGGAACTTGCTGGTGTGTTTTCTATGCATTTCGACCTGAAAGAAGCTAGTTCGGACCTACTTGGCTTTTGTAACGTTCAATTTGGCTCATTTGCGCGATTTTGCATTAACAGCTCAAGTACACCTAACTTTGCAAATGAACACGATGGGAACTTGCTGGTGTGTTTTCTATGCATTTCGACCTGAAAGAAGCTAATTCGGACGTACTTGTCTTTTGTAACGTTCAATTTGGCTGATTTGCGCGATTTGGCATTAACAGCTCAAGTACACCTAACTTTGCAAATGAACACGATGGGAACTTGCTGGTGTGTTTTCTATGCATTTCGACCTGAAAGAAGCTAGTTCGGACGTACTTGGCTTTTGTAACGATCAATTTGGCTCATTTGCGCGATTTTGCATTAACAGCTCAAGTACACCTAACATTGCAAATGAACACGATGGGAACTTGCTGGTGTGTTTTCTATGCATTTCGACCTGAAAGAAGCTAGTTCGGACGTACTTGGCTTTTGTAACGTTCAATTTGGCTCATTTGCGCGATTTTGCATTAACAGCTCAAGTACACCTAACTTGGGAGAGAAACACGATGGACGCTTGCTGGTGTGTTTTCTATGCATTTCGACCTGAAAGAAGCTATTTCGGACGTACTTGGCTTTTGTAACGTTCAATTTGGCTCATTTGCGCGATTTTGCATTAACAGCTCAAGTACACCTAACTTTGCAAATGAACACAATGGGAACTTGCTGGTGTGTTTTCTATGCATTTCGACCTGAAAGAAGCTAGTTCGGACCTACTTGGCTTTTGTAACGTTCAATTTGGCTAATTTGCGCGATTTTGCATTAACATCTCAAGTACACCTAACTTTGCAAATGAACACGATGGGAACTTGCTGGTGTGTTTTCTATGCATTTCGACCTGAAAGAAGCTAGTTCGGACCTACTTGGCTTTTGTAACGTTCAATTTGGCTCATTTGCGCGATTTTGCATTAACAGCTCAAGTACACCTAACTTTGCAAATGAACACGATGGGAACTTGCTGGTGTGTTTTCTATGCATTTCGACCTGAAAGAAGCTAGTTCGGACGTACTTGGCTTTTGTAACGTTCAATTTGGCTCATTTGCGCGATTTTGCATTAACAGCTCAAGTACACCTAACTTTGCAAATGAACACGATGGGAACTTGCTGGTGTGTTTTCTATGCATTTCGACCTGAAAGAAGCTAGTTCGGACCTACTTGGCTTTTGTAACGTTCAATTTGGCTCATTTGCGCGATTTTGCATTAACAGCTCAAGTACACCTAACTTGGGAGAGAAACACGATGGACGCTTGCTGGTGTGTTTTCTATGCATTTCGACCTGAAAGAAGCTATTTCGGACGTACTTGGCTTTTGTAACGTTCAATTTGGCTCATTTGCGCGATTTTGCATTAACAGCTCAAGTACACCTAACTTTGCAAATGAACACGATGGGAACTTGCTGGTGTGTTTTCTATGCATTTCGACCTGAAAGAAGCTAGTTCGGACGTACTTTGCTTTTGTAACGTTCAATTTGGCTCATTTGCGCGATTTTGCATTAACAGCTCAAGTACACCTAACTTTGCAAATGAACACGATGGGAACTTGCTGGTGTGTTTTCTATGCATTTCGACCTGAAAGAAGCTAGTTCGGACGTACTTGGCTTTTGTAACGTTCAATTTGGCGCATTTGCGCGATTTTGCATTAACAGCTCAAGTACACCTAACTTTGCAAATGAACACGATGGGAACTTGCTGGTGTGTTTTCTATGCATTTCGACCTGAAAGAAGCTAGTTCGGACCTACTTGGCTTTTGTAACGTTCAATTTGGCTCATTTGCGCGATTTTGCATTAACAGCTCAAGTACACCTAACTTGGGAGAGAAACACGATGGACGCTTGCTGGTGTGTTTTCTATGCATTTCGACCTGAAAGAAGCTATTTCGGACGTACTTGGCTTTTGTAACGTTCAATTTGGCTCATTTGCGCGATTTTGCATTAACAGCTCAAGTACACCTAACTTTGCAAATGAACACGATGGGAACTTGCTGGTGTGTTTTCTATGCATTTCGACCTGAAAGAAGCTAGTTCGGACGTACTTTGCTTTTGTAACGTTCAATTTGGCTCATTTGCGCGATTTTGCATTAACAGCTCAAGTACACCTAACTTTGCAAATGAACACGATGGGAACTTGCTGGTGTGTTTTCTATCCATTTCGACCTGAAAGAAGCTAGTTCGGACGTACTTGGCTTTTGTAACGTTCAATTTGGCTCATTTGCGCGATTTTGCATTAATAGCTCAAGTACACCTAACTTTGCAAATGAACACGATGGGAACTTGCTGGTGTGTTTTCTATGCATTTCGACCTGAAAGAAGCTAGTTCGGACCTACTTGGCTTTTGTAACGTTCAATTTGGCTCATTTGCGCGATTTTGCATTAACCGCTCAAGTACAAATAACTTGGGAGAGAAACACGATGGACGCTTGCTGGTGTGTTTTCTATGCATTTCGACCTGAAAGAAGCTATTTCGGACGTACTTGGCTTTTGTAACGTTCAATTTGGCTCATTTGCGCGATTTTGCATTAACAGCTCAAGTACACCTAACTTTGCAAATGAACACGATGGGAACTTGCTGGTGTGTTTTCTAAGCATTTCGACCTGAAAGAAGCTAGTTCGGACGTACTTGGCTTTTGTAACGTTCAATTTGGCTCATTTGCGCGATTTTCCATTAACAGCTCAAGTACACCTAACTGTGCAAATGAACACGATGGGAACTTGCTGGTGTGTTTTCTATCCATTTCGACCTGTAAGAAGCTAGTTCGGACGTACTTGGCTTTTGTAACGTTCAATTTGGCTCATTTGCGCGATTTTGCATTAACAGCTCAAGTACACCTAACTTTGCAAATGAACACGATGGGAACTGGCTGGTGTGTTTTCTATGCATTTCGACCTGAAAGAAGCTAGTTCGGACCTACTTGGCTTTTGTAACGTTCAATTTGGCTCATTTGCGCGATTTTGCATTAACAGCTCAAGTACACCTAACTTTGCAAATGAACACGATGGGAACTTGCTGGTGTGTTTTCTATGCATTTCGACCTGAAAGAAGCTTGTTCGAAGTACTTGGCTTTTGTAACGTTCAATTTGGCTCATTTGCGCGATTTTGCATTAACAGCTCAAGTACACCTAACTTTGCAAATGAACACGATGAGAACTTGCTGGTGTGTTTTCTATGCATTTCGACCTGAAAGAAGCTAGTTCGGACGTACTTGGCTTTTGTAACGTTCAATTTGGCTCATTTGCGCGATTTTGCATTAACAGCTCAAGTACACCTAACTTTGCAAATGAACACGATGGGAACTTGCTGGTGTGTTTTCTATGCATTTCGACCTGAAAGAAGCTAGTTCGGACGTACTTGGCTTTTGTAACGTTCAATTTGGCTCATTTGCGCGATTTTGCATTAACAGCTCAAGTACACCTAACTTTGCAAATGAACACGATGGGAACTTGCTGGTGTGTTTTCTATGCATTTCGACCTGAAAGAAGCTAGTTCGGACGTACTTGGCTTTTATAACGTTCAATTTGGCTCATTTGCGCGATTTTGCATTAACAGCTCAAGTACACCTAACTTGGGAGAGAAACACGATGGACGCTTGCTGGTGTGTTTTCTATGCATTTCGACCTGAAAGAAGCTATTTCGGACGTACTTGGCTTTTGTAACGTTCAATTTGGCTCATTTGCGCGATTTTGCATTAACAGCTCAAGTACACCTAACTTTGCAAATGAACACGATGGGAACTTGCTGGTGTGTTTTCTATGCATTTCGACCTGAACGAAGCTAGTTCGGACCTACTTGGCTTTTGTAACGTTCAATTTGGCTCATTTGCGCGATTTTGCATTAACAGCTCAAGTACACCTAACTTTGCAAATGAACACGATGGGAACTTGCTGGTGTGTTTTCTATGCATTTCGACCTGAAAGAAGCTAATTCGGACGTACTTGGCTTTTGTAACGTTCAATTTGGCTCATTTGCGCGATTTGGCATTAACAGCTCAAGTACACCTAACTTTGCAAATGAACACGATGGGAACTTGCTGGTGTGTTTTCTATGCATTTCGACCTGAAAGAAGCTAGATCGGACGTACTTGGCTTTTGTAACGTTCAATTTGGCTCATTTGCGCGATTTTGCATTAACAGCTCAAGTACACCTAACTTTGCAAATGAACACGATGGGAACTTGCTGGTGTGTTTTCTATGCATTTCGACCTGAAAGAAGCTAGTTCGGACCTACTTGGCTTTTGTAACGTTCAATTTGGCTCATTTGCGCGATTTTGCATTAACAGCTCAAGTACACCTAACTTTGCAAATGAACACGATGGGAACTTGCTGGTGTGTTTTCTATGCATTTCGACCTGAAAGAAGCTAATTCGGACGTACTTGTCTTTTGTAACGTTCAATTTGGCTGATTTGCGCGATTTGGCATTAACAGCTCAAGTACACCTAACTTTGCAAATGAACACGATGGGAACTTGCTGGTGTGTTTTCTATGCATTTCGACCTGAAAGAAGCTAGTTCGGACGTACTTGGCTTTTGTAACGATCAATTTGGCTCATTTGCGCGATTTTGCATTAACAGCTCAAGTACACCTAACATTGCAAATGAACACGATGGGAACTTGCTGGTGTGTTTTCTATGCATTTCGACCTGAAAGAAGCTAGTTCGGACGTACTTGGCTTTTTGTAACGTTCAATTTGGCTCATTTGCGCGATTTTGCATTAACAGCTCAAGTACACCTAACTTGGAGAGAAACACGATGGACGCTTGCTGGTGTGTTTTCTATGCATTTCGACCTGAAAGAAGCTATTTCGGACGTACTTGGCTTTTGTAACGTTCAATTTGGCTCATTTGCGCGATTTTGCATTAACAGCTCAAGTACACCTAACTTTGCAAATGAACACAATGGGAACTTGCTGGTGTGTTTTCTATGCATTTCGACCTGAAAGAAGCTAGTTCGGACCTACTTGGCTTTTGTAACGTTCAATTTGGCTAATTTGCGCGATTTTGCATTAACATCTCAAGTACACCTAACTTTGCAAATGAACACGATGGGAACTTGCTGGTGTGTTTTCTATGCATTTCGACCTGAAAGAAGCTAGTTCGGACCTACTTGGCTTTTGTAACGTTCAATTTGGCTCATTTGCGCGATTTTGCATTAACAGCTCAAGTACACCTAACTTTGCAAATGAACACGATGGGAACTTGCTGGTGTGTTTTCTATGCATTTCGACCTGAAAGAAGCTAGTTCGGACGTACTTGGCTTTTGTAACGTTCAATTTGGCTCATTTGCGCGATTTTGCATTAACAGCTCAAGTACACCTAACTTTGCAAATGAACACGATGGGAACTTGCTGGTGTGTTTTCTATGCATTTCGACCTGAAAGAAGCTAGTTCGGACCTACTTGGCTTTTGTAACGTTCAATTTGGCTCATTTGCGCGATTTTGCATTAACAGCTCAAGTACACCTAACTTTGCAAATGAACACGATGGGAACTTGCTGGTGTGTTTTCTATGCATTTCGACCTGAAAGAAGCTAGTTCGGACGTACTTTGCTTTTGTAACGTTCAATTTGGCTCATTTGCGCGATTTTGCATTAACAGCTCAAGTACACCTAACTTTGCAAATGAACACGATGGGAACTTGCTGGTGTGTTTTCTATGCATTTCGACCTGAAAGAAGCTAGTTCGGACGTACTTGGCTTTTGTAACGTTCAATTTGGCTCATTTGCGCGATTTTGCATTAACAGCTCAAGTACACCTAACTTTGCAAATGAACACGATGGGAACTTGCTGGTGTGTTTTCTATGAATTTCGACCTGAAAGAAGCTAGTTCGGACCTACTTGGCTTTTGTAACGTTCAATTTGGCTCATTTGCGCGATTTTGCATTAATAGCTCAAGTACACCTAACTTGGGAGAGAAACACGATGGACGCTTGCTGGTGTGTTTTCTATGCATTTCGACCTGAAAGAAGCTATTTCGGACGTACTTGGCTTTTGTAACGTTCAATTTGGCTCATTTGCGCGATTTTGCATTAACAGCTCAAGTACACCTAACTTTGCAAATGAACACGATGGGAACTTGCTGGTGTGTTTTCTATGCATTTCGACCTGAAAGAAGCTAGTTCGGACGTACTTTGCTTTTGTAACGTTCAATTTGGCTCATTTGCGCGATTTTGCATTAACAGCTCAAGTACACCTAACTTTGCAAATGAACACGATGGGAACTTGCTGGTGTGTTTTCTATCCATTTCGACCTGAAAGAAGCTAGTTCGGACGTACTTGGCTTTTGTAACGTTCAATTTGGCTCATTTGCGCGATTTTGCATTAACAGCTCAAGTACACCTAACTTTGCAAATGAACACGATGGGAACTTGCTGGTGTGTTTTCTATGCATTTCGACCTGAAAGAAGCTAGTTCGGACCTACTTGCTTTTGTAACGTTCAATTTGGCTCATTTGCGCGATTTTGCATTAACAGCTCAAGTACACCTAACTTTGCAAATGAACACGATGGGAACTTGCTGGTGTGTTTTCTATGCATTTCGACCTGAAAGAAGCTTGTTCGGAAGTACTTGGCTTTTGTAACGTTCAATTTGGCTCATTTGCGCGATTTTGCATTAACAGCTCAAGTACACCTAACTTTGCAAATGAACACGATGGGAACTTGCTGGTGTGTTTTCTATGCATTTCGACCTGAAAGAAGCTAGTTCGGACGTACTTGGCTTTTGTAACGTTCAATTTGGCTCATTTGCGCGATTTTGCATTAACAGCTCAAGTACACCTAACTTTGCAAATGAATACGAGGGAACTTGCTGGTGTGTTTTCTATCCATTTCGACCTGAAAGAAGCTAGTTCGGACGTACTTGGCTTTTGTAACGTTCAATTTGGCTCATTTGCGCGATTTTGCATTAACAGCTCAAGTACACCTAACTTTGCAAATGAACACGATGGGAACTTGCTGGTGTGTTTTCTATGCATTTCGACCTGAAAGAAGCTAGTTCGGACCTACTTGGCTTTTGTAACGTTCAATTTGGCTCATTTGCGCGATTTTGCATTAACAGCTCAAGTACACCTAACTTTGCAAATGAACACGATGGGAACTTGCTGGTGTCTTTTCTATGCATTTCGACCTGAAAGAAGCTAATTCGGACGTACTTGGCTTTTGTAACGTTCAATTTGGCTGATTTGCGCGATTGGCATTAACAGCTCAAGTACACCTAACTTTGCAAATGAACACGATGGGAACTTGCTGGTGTGTTTTCTATGCATTTCGACCTGAAAGAAGCTAGTTCGGACGTGCTTGGCTTTTGTAACGTTCAATTTGGCTCATTTGCGCGATTTTGCATTAACAGCTCAAGTACACCTAACTTTGCAAATGAACACGATGGGAACTTGCTGGTGTGTTTTCTATGCATTTCGACCTGAAAGAAGCTAGTTCGGACCTACTTGGCTTTTGTAACGTTCAATTTGGCTCATTTGCGCGATTTTGCATTAACAGCTCAAGTACACCTAACTTGGGAGAGAAACACGATGGACGCTTGCTGGTGTGTTTTCTATGCATTTCGACCTGAAAGAAGCTATTTCGGACGTACTTGGCTTTTGTAACGTTCAATTTGGCTCATTTGCGCGATTTTGCATTAACAGCTCAAGTACACCTAATTTTGCAAATGAACACGATGGGAACTTGCTGGTGTTTTCTATGCATTTCGCCCTGAAAGAAGCTAGTTCGGACTACTTGGCTTTGTAACGTTCAATTTGGCTCATTTGCGCGATTTTGCATTAACAGCTCAAGTACACCTAACTTTGCAAATGAACACGATGGGAACTTGCTGGTGTGTTTTCTATGCATTTCGACCTGAAAGAAGCTAGTTCGGACCTACTTGGCTTTTGTAACGTTCAATTTGGCTCATTTGCGCGATTTTGCATTAACAGCTCAAGTACACCTAACTTGGAGAGAAACACGATGGACGCTTGCTGGTGTGTTTTCTATGCATTTCGACCTGAAAGAAGCTATTTCGGACGTACTTGGCTTTTGTAACGTTCAATTTGGCTCATTTGCGCGATTTTGCATTAACAGCTCAAGTACACCTAACTTTGCAAATGAACACGATGGGAACTTGCTGGTGTGTTTTCTATGCATTTCGACCTGAAAGAAGCTAGTTCGGACCTACTTGGCTTTTGTAACGTTCAATTTGGCTCATTGCGCGATTTTGCATTAACAGCTCAAGTACACCTAACTTTGCAAATGAACACGATGGGAACTTGCTGGTGTGTTTTCTATGCATTTCGACCTGAAAGAAGCTAATTCGGACGTACTTGGCTTTTGTAACGTTCAATTTGGCTGATTTGCGCGATTTTGCATTAACAGCTCAAGTACACCTAACTTTGCAAATGAACACGATGGGAACTTGCTGGTGTGTTTTCTATGCATTTCGACCTGAAAGAAGCTATTTCGGACGTACTTGGCTTTTGTAACGTTCAATTTGGCTCATTTGCGCGATTTTGCATTAACAGCTCAAGTACACCTAACTTTGCAAATGAACACGATGGGAACTTGCTGGTGTGTTTTCTATGCATTTCGACCTGAAAGAAGCTAGTTCGGACGTACTTGGCTTTTGTAACGTTCAATTTGGCTCATTTGCGCGATTTTGCATTAACAGCTCAAGTACACCTAACTTTGCAAATGAACACGATGGGAACTTGCTGGTGTGTTTTTCTATGCATTTCGACCTGAAGAAGCTAGTTCGGACGTACTTGGCTTTTGTAACGTTCAATTTGGCTCATTTGCGCGATTTTGCATTACAGCTCAAGTACACCTAACTTTGCAAATGAACACGATGGGAACTTGCTGGTGTGTTTTCTATGCATTTCGACCTGAAAGAAGCTAGTTCGGACGTACTTGGCTTTTGTAACGTTCAATTTGGCTCATTTGCGCGATTTTGCATTAACAGCTCAAGTACACCTAACTTTGCAAATGAACACGATGGGAACTTGCTG